>JASANN010000004.1:1884951-1941427 GCA_031762395.1 Calameuta pygmaea | reverse complement strand
TCGCCGCTACGATTTAGCGCCATGATTTTGGTATCGCCTAAAATCGTAGCGTTGTGCATCTCCCTACTCATCTCTGACGTATGCTATCCCTGTGAACATCTATTTCATCCCTATTTTTTTTCTCTAAGCCTTTTACATTTAACTATTTTACAGTAACCATATTATTATGTAAGGGACATTGTAATACGCATTGTATTTTCGCAATTTATATTTTCTCAACTGGTCACATCATGCTTTCCTTAAGTATTCATCACTTATTTAAATTCGCATAGGTAGAAAATTGGCGCAGATAGAATCCCCTATTGTTTCTTAACTACGTCCCAGCACCATTGCCAATAGCGCCATTCGCACGTAAACACCGCACTCTGCTTGACGGAAATAGGCAGCTCTAGGATCTGTATCGAAATCAGCGCTGATTTCGAAGACTCGAGGAAGCGGATGCATCACGACCATCTTCCTCTTGGCACGTGTCATTATCTGTGGCGTCACTACGAAATGGCCGCAGACCTTAACAGAGAACAGAAACAAAGAAATGAACTAGAACACTTCTAAAAGAATTATCAAATTTTATAAGCACGTTTGTACTGATTTCTTGAAATAAGCTCGATATTTAATCTCTTAGCGTATCATCAATCATAGTTAATTAAATGTCACTATATGTATAGTTGTACATTGAGTCAGACGATGATTCAAGATTTTTAATAAGTGTCCTCGGGAATCTTTTATGGTAACAATAAAATCCTTATTGATTATCCTTCGACTACGACCAACTTGTAATTTCTGTATCATTCGGTCATTGCGATTGTCTTGTGTAAACAAATATGGAATAATTAAATTCACTAACAGGTTCATTAGCATTGGACTCAGGTGGAATTTAAAAACGTACCTTAGTGTACTCCTCTTGCGAGGCAAAGCGTTCCCGTTGTATGCGTGTCATGTAAAGAACGTCGGTATCCGGAAGGACGTCTTCAAGACTAGTGAATTTTTCTTGCGAAATTCCGCGTTTCGCCACGTAGTTTATCACGTGATCTGGCATCTCTAGTCCCGGTGGACTCACGTAACGCAACTGTACGTTGTAAAGAGTAAGTAATCTGAAATTGGGTAAAAAATTGTATTTTTAATTATAATAAAAAAAAACCATATTACCTGTATTTCTAAAAATATTGTAAAGTTAAGCAAGAACAACTTCATTTGAAATTAGTGGCTGATGATTTTGAAATTTATCAAATTTCTTATTTCTAACTAGATTTACCAACCTGGCTAAGGAGTGAACTGTTCTACCGTGTCGAAGGTCACCAACCATAGTTATAGTAAGTCCATTGACAGTACCGATTTCTTCACGAATCGTAAAGACGTCAAGAAGAGCCTGGGTAGGGTGTTCGCCAACGCCATCGCCGGCATTCACCAATGGCTTCCTGCAGTGCTGAGCAGCTCGCTGTATAAATAATTAATAATACAATGCATTGAAAAACAAATTCTTAATCCTATAGAGTTTGGAGTATCCACTTACTGCAACTGCTCCAGGTTCAGGATGTCTTAGTACAACGACATCGGCATAGCCAGCCATAACGGCGACAGAATCTGCATGAAAACAATTGAATTGTTAAATAAATTACAAACTAAATTTTTATCGTTTATCCAGGCGCGTACGAGGTCACTGACCTTCCAGAGTTTCACCCTTTTTGACAGAAGAGGTGGTACCATCCATATAAATAACGCGACCACCCAAGCGTTGCATCGCAGCTGAAAAACTGCAAGAAGTCCGGGTACTGACTTCGTAGAAAATGGAAGCCATAACCTTTCCCTGAAAGAGAAAATGGTGTCATTGATTCCAAAAGAAAAATTAACGAAGCGAGATTAAAAAATTGATTTACGATTAAAAAATCACCCTTAGTATATGATCCAACGGTCGATCCTTCTGCACGTAAACACGAAGCGTTTGAGCAAAATTGAAGATATCGTTAAGTTGCTCCTTGCTAAAAATATCAACGGAAAGTATATGATGCCCAGCCAATCCGTGAGTAGCATTCGCATGAGGAGTCGGAGGAAGCGGTGGAACAAAAAGATTAGGATTGCTGTCGCTCTTAGAGCGAATGGCGTTTGTGAGTAGCAATGGCGATAAGGACCGTTGGCCGTAACTCGTTCTCAAGTATTCTTTAGACTCGCCATCCAGAGCGAAGTGAACGTTAGACTTGTGATGCGGTGGTTGCAGTATATTATTGTAATCAAGAAATTCCTTCTGATCCAAATCATAGACATCGTCTCTGCCCGAATGCCCATATTTTTCGTCACTTGGCCACCAGTCGTCCTGAGCTGAATTTGGCCGACTTCCAGAAACTATTTCAACGCTAGACGGATGCGGCGCTGGCTGATGCTTTGCTTTAGCTTGTGCCTTTCTGACGTCACGTCCGAATCCAGGGTTCACCAGGACTTGACCTTCCACGTATGCAACTTCCCCCCTTAGAACAACCCTGTGTACGGAACCTCGAACTTTCGTCCCTGCAAATGGCGTCCATTTAGATTTTGTGAACGGTAACGCATCGGGAATGATCCACTCGTCATCGATATCAACCTCCACGTAGGTATTAGGCTGATCAGGAATGTTGAAGATACGCTTTGGATTCTTGTGAAACTTGTCTACGATATCCTGCAAGACAAAATGGCAGCAGTTATGCAATTTACTGATAACCTAAAGTTCATTCGCACGAGAATTATTACTTTCGGTCTTGTTTGGTTCTACACATTTTTTTTTTCCTTCGATAACTATCTCGTGTCTGGATGCCAATACTCTACAGAGAGACGCTGGTCTTGATCAAATGATTCGTTATCAAAGCACTACGATAAAAGGGCCTGTATAAAATTTAAGCTTAGCTTTGCGTACGGTTGATATGAGTATTCAAGGTAAATTAAGAAATGTCATTTTTCGTTAGCTTCAAGTGACGACTAATAATCATAACTTTGATATCTTCAATATTTCTTTTTATCACTTTTAACTGGCAATTCTTCACTGATAACGTTTTTCCCTTTTTTTTCGCTTCAAGCGAGCAGGATTTAAGTACCCTTCGCGACACTGAAAGATGAACAGAACATGAAAGTATTTTTACTCGTTTCCGGTCCTCAGCGGTAAATATACACGTGAGATTAAAAACTGCGCTACGACGTTAAACCGATGAGGAATAATAATTCGCAATCGTAATTCATGACGTATGCAAGCTTTAGAATTAAATGTACCTCCATAGTGAGTTTGCCCTCATGCATAGCATTCAGTAGCAGTGGCAGTATCGTTTCCAAACCAGGGAAACCAGGTGGTGGATTCTTGCCTGATTTCTCGTCAACCGTGTGCGGTGCTATAATTGATATTGTATTATTTTTTTATCAGGATATAATCAATAATTGCGGAATGATAACAGTCGAGTACTAGGGTATTACCGTGATCAGTAGCGAAGCAATCGATTAGGTTCAAGTTATCCCAGAGAGCCTGCTGGTCCTCTCTTGTTCCAAGAATGGGTCGTACCTGACCACGGCCGTGACCTATGCGCTCCAGATCATCTTCACAAAGGAACAAATGATGAGGACAGACTTCGCAGGTCACCGGCATGCCCTGTAAGAAATATAATGATTGAGCCTTATCATATAATACTTTGCAGACGTTTCAAGATAACGTACTTTTTCTTTGGCTGCAGCGATTATCTCGATTTCCTCTTTGCGAGATACGTGACAGACGTGGATGGGTCTGTTGTAGAAGCTGGATAGCAGCAGAGCTGCTGCCATTGTTTGACTCTCGGCGTGAACGCAAATTGGATACTTTTTTGGCCACTTTTCAAAATGCTGAAAAACAAGTATTTTCATTTAACACTCGTCAAATTTGAATAGGTAGCAGCACGTGCGACAGGTATCAATAGACTTTAATAAAATAATAAAATATATATATTTATTGTCAATGATTTTTTTCCCTAGTCTATTGCACCGATCAGAACCGTCATAATATTTTTGTCGAAGAAATTGCTATCAGCTGCGCTATCCGATATTATAATTCCTCGAATGGGATTAAAGCTAAATATCGCAAGAGTCGTATTTGCCAGAAGCACAACAATGGTTAACGATGCGTTTGAAACCGAACCTTAGACCAAGTGCTGATGCTGGTCAGCCGTAAAGTAGTGAAGGTCTCGTTAAGGTACATCTTCAAGGCTGCAGCTTTCGAAGCCAATTCAGAAACTGTGCTGTAGTTGCTTGAGGATGCGCCGACAAAGAGGGCGTAATCACATCTGGCAAATTTCTCAGCTCTCTGGAACGGAAAAAAGAATCAGAGTATAGATTTTCTTTCAAAAATTGCATAAACTTCTTTTGAAATATTTCATCCACGTTTCTACCTCCTTCACTATTGCAAAAGAATCCTCATCGACGATGGCGGGATTTGTATTTGGCATTGCAAATATCGTCGTGACGCCGCCAGCTAGAGCGGCAGCAGTGCACGACGCGAAATCTTCCTTATACTCCGCGCCGGGATCACGAACGTGAACGTGGACGTCAATGAATCCTGGGAGTTTTATCAAAGTCCTGGAGGTTATGCAATCCGTGTGTGTCTTCATGGGAGGTGCACGTCTACCCAGGAGTCTTAATGCCTAGGGAATTAAATAATTAAAAGAACCATTGATACTCATGGTTTCCGGACGGAAGCCGCGTTCCTGCCAGGAGACTTCCGGCCCTGATGATGCAGACTGAAACGTTTCCGGAACGTCTGCACGAAGCTGAACACGGACGCGGCTTCCATCCGGAAACCATGAGTATTAATAATATTGGCTGCGAGATCCTAAAAAAATCAAATTAAAATAACCAATTAGGTAAAGTTCAAGGTACAGTTAGCCCGTGAAAATTATTTTTCAATAAATAAATAATCCATATAAAGAAATGTTACCAACAGAGTTATATTGGCAACTGATTACCACGTCGATATAGAAGATAATAAGGCGTTCGCCTACCTACAAGAATATTAACATTGCTAAGCGCTAATCTTCAAGATATTGCGAGGCCGAGTATAGTCGCTCTAATGCATATAGATAATAATGATAAAAAATATGTATTTCCGGAATTGGTACCTCGGTCTTACAAAACGAGTGACATGAACGTGCTTCAATATTAAAAAATTTTTGAGTATAAAAATCTGATTTTTTATATATCTTTTACCAACTCCCCAGCCTAGCCAACCTAGTCGCGAAAAATATTTTTTATCCCAATTATTTTAATCATCGCGTTCATCGAACCCACTAGATGTTGACTCACCTCCACAAGAAGTTTAGCGCACTTGACATCGGTCACCAGAGGCACTGAATAATCAACTGCAAGTCTTCTGGTACGATAACCATGAGTCATGAAACTGGAGACTCGTCGGACGCCGCCATTGCACATTGGCAAGTTGATGACAAGATCAAAATGTTTTTTGGAAAGAAAATCGCCCAGATGTCGTAATTCACTTGGACTCGAGTCTTCGTTCAGTTCAATATTATCAAAAGTCCAATGTACAGGTTCGACCTGTAAGAGAAATATTTTTTTTAATTTAAATTACAAAATTCAAAAAAAAAATGGCATTTCCTTATTCAAATTTCGCGCCGGATATTTTCATTCGGTGCGACAGATACGATATTAATCAGAGAAAAACTATGGGTCTTTTCGTCGAAATGAAGACTTTTTTTACGTCAAAGATCAGATCAAGGCTAATATTAGGAATGGAGAAAGTTGCTATAAAATGGGTTAATTAATAAAATAAAAAAAAATAAATAAAATTAGAATTTTTCAAATGGTTTACACCTCAAATAAATCATACAAATATTTCGCATTGACGAAGCATGTGAAATGCTTGATGGAAATAAGAAATTCTTATTTAATTACCAACACTGATACTTCTACAAGCAACCCGTATAATCTTATAGAGATTATATCCAGGCTTAATGCGTTGATCAGATAGACGCATTTTTAACGTACGCGTCGCTGTTTCGATAATCTTATCTGTGACGTAGAGAACGTGTCTCGGATCTTCGATTATTCTTACACGTAAATACAGATCATGATGTACGAAGCCTAAACGACTAGCACTTTAAGATACCCGGTGGTTCGATTATCAGGAAGATTATTTCTGTAAAATTCGTTGGAATAATAAATGATTTTCCAGGCATTACTTGCATACTTGCTAATCAAAGTACCTAATGCATGTTTTGACAACAGCAAAATAATTAGTGCTCCAATCAATAAAATAGCATTGATCGTAGTAAATCAATTTTTCGTGTAGACTTAACCACATGATCGAAAGAATTAATATGCAATTTGCTCTTGAATTTGCATTTGCAAAAAAAATGCCATTTTGCTTTCATTTTTCTTTAATTAGTCAACCAAAGTATCAATGGCTAAGTCATCCACTTAAGGTTATGATCAGCTACGTGAAGTTAGCTGCTGTTAAGAAAACAAAGAGTATCGCGTTATTTCACGAGTGAAGTCAGCGTTGTGGTACTTTTTAAAAAAGATCGATTGCGAAACTAAATTCGATATATCGATAGCATCAGCTCGCAATGTGAATCGACCTTTCGTAATTCTCAGACGTTAATCCCGAGGCGGATATAAGTCTCGAGGAGTGACGTCACAGACGGTTGACTTAAGATCAAAGCCTCACGAAGTTTTTAAAGAAAAGAAGGAGAAATTTTATCCACGATAGAATTATTGGAGGACATTGAAATTTTTTATCTCATCTACCGTTGCTGTAACTAAGTCGAATGCAGCGGAGCGGACTGGATGTCAGGAAGATCTGGGATATCAATAAATTGTTTTGATGACGAATAAATACTGATTTCTTGGTAATCGTCACTATTCGAAACCCGAACGAATTTTTGTAAATTGAAATGAATGAAAATAAAAAATTTTTTTGTACTAAAATACTGCACTGATATTTATCTGGTTGTCATGGTAGACCGTCTGGATTGTCATTATCAACTGATACACTGTCACGATATTAATCTGAGAACAATCAAATGATTCCGTTGTAAAATATAGTACGTTAAAATAAATATCTTAATAAGAACATTTGTCAGTATCATTGAATTTGAGGATTCCCATACGACATGACGTGGGACCCGCGAGGATAATTTTTAATGGAAACGGCCTTGTTCTTTGTAAGATATAGGCGAACGAGGTATCTATGAATTTCCACGATCGTGGTTTATCGATCTGATAAGAGCGACCAATTAAAAGCACCCTGTGAACACGATAAAAGGATAGACCCGTGTCCAGTATGAATAGGGTATAGCGAGTTGAAATCTAAATTAGTTTGACCGCGACCATCGTAGTGCTTCGTAGAAGGATTTTAAGAATAGAACAAAAGAAATTAGTATAAAAAAAAGAGATATAATAACAATAGTAAAAATATAAATATTAAAATGACGTGTTTGTGAATCGGATAAATATTTATTGTGCGAGGACAGTGAGTTTGATTGGTGTCATCTGTTAATAAGGCGCGCCCACATGTTCAATGTTGTCGGGTTTGAAAATGGGAAACGCTAAATCGAAAAATAAATATAAAAATGATCGGGTCAAAGGTCGTAAGCATGCTGGTAAAGCGCAGGACGAAATCGGTTCGCCAAGACCCAGCTTTTTGCCGGAATTCATTGATTCTTGCGACGAAGAATTGATGATCCTCAGAAGAACCATGTATAATAATCCAAAAATTTTCATACTCAATAATCTCATGCTGTGCGTCCAGTTTTTTGGAAATTACGAGGAGTAAGTTTTAAAATTGCGTAATGTTACATATTTCATTATTTTTCCGTATCACCAAATCACTCGCGATTTCAATTTTAATTTTCTATTGTTTAAATAATTTTAACGATGGACGGAGAGTCGTGGTTTTTTTCTTTCTTTTAGCAAATTTGAAATTCGATTTTTTTTTTCTTTTGCATCACAGATTCGAAGTGACATCTATTAGTATGACGAGGGCAAGGTTAATTAAAAAAATATATTTAGAAATTGAGTCTACTGAAGATACGTAAAAGTCACAGTAAATATTATTTATCGAATTTAATTATCGATAACCAACAAATTCTCTGAACACTGCTGCTAATCTGAGCGTTATAATTTTGAACGCAAAAAAACACCGAAAATTCAAATTACTATTTCTAATTAACAATATTTGTATTATTAAGTGACGAATACGTAGAATAAAAATTTAACCCTTTTGTTTCATTACTTTCGGATGACAATGTGCCACTTGTTCGTAATCTAATCGAACGTTATGACGTGGATTAAATATTATTAGTCATGATATCATAAGTGACACTGTTAGCTTGTAGATCGGATATATTTTTTACGCAAAGTCCATAGATCAAGGAATGGGTGTGAAAAACAAAGAAAGCAAACATAATGCAACAGGATCTACATAAGAAATATAAATAAAATATGAATCCACGTGATTTCAGGGAGATATCAAAAGTCAGGCGTCAACCTCCAATATCAGTTCGCGAAGCCGAATTGAATAAAAAATTGTTACCATCCCAAAAACATGTCCTACTGCCAGACGTTCTCCAGGAACTTATCGCGAAGAACATAAGATTCACGTCGATGCGTCAAACGCCGACGTTGACAGTCGAGACGTTGCAGCCAGTAAGAATTTTTGTCGTTATGGATAACATCGAAGTAACGGATTCAAATTACGATCCTCAATACAGCAGCATTAATGACGCTGTGACATATAACGTAGCTCTAAGACCGAGCAGTCATCAAGGTAATTAATTATTAACGAGATCTATCAAATCGATTCGAATATTTCCTATATAAATTCACGATCCTCAAAATTTCAGGTTATGTTTATCTTCAGCGACTCAACGTAATGTCGTCCAAACGTGGACCCACCAACGAAGACGAATTAGACTTGTCTTCAATTGCAGAAGATGGCGATGAGACGTACAGTGACGGCGATAGTATGTTCGACGTGAAAGTTAAAGGAGGAGAAAAACTCTTAAATGGCAACGACGCAGTGCCATCTACGTCAAAGGCAAAGCTAACTCAGTCGCTGTCTAACATCTACGAGGATTCGTCTTTGATTAATGATAAACGACCGGAAAAAGTGAAAGAACGAGGAGGAAGTTTATCGACGAGTGATCTGAGCAAAGTCAAAAGTGCCAAAAGTGAAAAGTCAAACGCCGACAGTTCGACGAAATTGAAAAATCTTCGACAACATGGACGCCTAAAGGCGAACAAAAGTGGAAACAGAAGTCCGACCAGTAGCACGAGTTCCGGTTATCGTTCGGGAAATTATGCAGCTGACAGCGACAGCGATTACGGTTATGCAGTGATAACAAAGTTCAGCGCGTTAAAGCCTCTGAAGGCTTCTGGTTCTGGAACTGTGACGACGGCCTCGTCGGAAATTCCGTCTTCCTGTTTCAAGAAGGTTACCTACACTAGGGACGGTAAACGTTACAATCCCAGGAAGGAAAAACGGCAACCTTTGAATAGTATGGACCGACGGATAAAAGTGGCCTTGCGTCAGTACAACACTGACGTTTGGTACATGGACAGTTTGGAATTTATGCAACACTTTATCAACGTCTTCATAAATCATCTGTCCCGTGCACTAGGCTTCGAGGACGATGTCGTTGACGATGCCAAGGTTCAAGGTTCAGTAATATTTTGCGACAAGCTTCATGTCTTCAATTACCAGAGAAACACTAACTTGGAGCCATACGAGGTAATACCTTGCATAAGTGCCCAATGGCCCAGCAACGCCCAAGAATGGTTCTACAGGAATCGTACGACCTGGCCCGCCAATGAGGTCATCGAAAGAATCCGAGAATTCGGTTGTCACATAATACCGGAAGGATTTATGCCAAAAAGAGATAACAACGTTAACAGATCGATCGAGTGGCAAGTAACGTTTCCGGCTGCTGAACGTTACTTGGAAACGTGCATGAGCCACGCACAGTTACGCGTCTATCTGATCGCTCTGATGCTTCACAAGACCTTCATCAGGCCTGTCAATACAATTTTGGGCCTGACCACGTCACACATTAGGAATCAATTGTTCTGGCTTATCGAAGAAGACGAGGCATCCAGGTGGCCTGAGAACAGGACTGGAAAGTATCTGATGAAGTTGTTGAATACACTGTATCAAGCAATCAGTAAGACGGAGCCGTCGTTATCGGATTACTTCATACGTGATAAGAATCATTTTCAAAATATACCGAAAGAGCATTTACTTCACACCCAGAAGCAATTGAAACGGATTATTGAGAATCCCGTTATGTACGTGTTCTCAGCGATGGAGAACATTCGGTACAGTCCGGACTTCTTTCCGAAAGTTGATTACGAGCAACTCCTTAATATAATGACAGTTGATGTATTGACTCTCGTTAATCCAGCATTGAGTAAGTTCGTACCAAGACCAGTGTCCAAAGGAGATTCCATGAACTACGATAAGGATTACGAGCAATCTATAGGATTTTGGAATAACGCTAAAGTAAAAAATCAGCAAATTTATGGACACTCCAAAAAACCTATAACCAATCGAACAGTGATCAATCCGAAAAAAGCTCACGATCTCATCATTGAAATTCCAGTGAGTAATTGTCTTTCTTTTTTCTATTATCAAAAATATTAATTAACTCCAATTTTATAGTGATTTATTACACTGTTGTATTTAGATTACATGCGGCGAACTCAAAGGACCCAGACTGTGTGCTCTTCTAGAATTCTTCATAAGCCACTTTATCAAAATGGCCGAGCGTTGCCATCAGTATGCGGCTAATCAACAGAAGCTTGTATACCTCAATCAGGCTAGGAGATTATCTATTTTACTATCTGAGTATCCAAGATACACGGATTGCGCTCGAGATTATATCTACAGGATTAATTCCTTGATGAGACGCGTCCCCACCGTTCGTACAAGTCATAACGCCCCGGAAACGCCAAAAAGAAATCCGGATCCTCCATTATTCGCTAGACCCATGAATCAACGGTTTACTACTGAATTGAATGACTTTACAGTGACGTTACCAATGCCGGAAGAGACAAAGGAATACGAATTAGAAAGTATACGGAATGCCTACAATTATCAAGCTGGAACTTCCAGATCAGTCTATGGGGCTATCAGCGAGAAGCCAGAATACATGGGTAAGAATGACTCGTCTAATTTTAATTACTATGACACACTCTGTCTTGTGTCTTTGAGATTAAGTAATTAAAAAAATTATTTTTCAGGTATATATTGCAATAAGAGCGAAACTTCGGTCTACGAGCAGCAGAGTGAGGATACTTATGGGAATCAAATTGGAAGATTTTCTGCTGATGAGGCCCGAGCTAAGGATACTTATCTGAGCAAGAGTATGACTTCACTTTATGCTGGTGAAAGTGACAAGGGTGTTTATGAAAGTAAGAAGAAAAAATCTCCTTTAAGAAGTACCCTTCAGAAGAATGATTATCTTAGCAAGAGTGAAACGTCCATCTATGGTGGTGAGTCTGTGGCTGAGAAATATGGTGGCAAGAAGAAGAAATCACTGTACGATAAACTACGTGGAAAGACGTTTTTGGCGAAAAAGAAAAAGAAGGATGTTCAAATCGACAGTCTGCACGGAAAGTTTGGTGATATTTATGGTACCAGGAGTGAAGCATCTGTTTATGATGGTAACGATAGCAATTTTTATGCCAAGGATGGAGATTCTATATACGGTGTGCAAAGTGAACCGGATACCTATGGTAGAAAAATTGAAAAATCAATTTATGGAAGTCAAACGGATAAGGAGGTCTATGCCAGCAAAAGTGAAAATTCGTTTTACAGTGCCTCCAGTGGAACAGATACTTATGGAGTTAAGAGCAAAGTATCTAGTTTTAGTAGTCAAAATAAAAGGGAGATTTATGGAAGTAAGGATATGGAATCTGTATATGGTGGTAGTCGAACGGGGCAAGATATTTATGATGGTAAGAGTGAAAAGTCCGTCTATGGGGTTACATCCGAAAATGATACTTATGGTAATAAGAATAAAGTATCTGCTGCTAGTAGTCAGGATGAAGGTGATGCTAATGGAAATAAAAATGAGGAGTCGAATTATGGCAGTCAAACTGGACGAGAAATTAATACTGGCAATAATGAAAAATCTGTATATGGTAGAAGAAGTGATAATGATACTTATGGTCCTATGAGTGAAGTATCTACTACTAGTAGTCAGAGAGAAAGCAACGTTTATGAAAGCAAAGATAAGGAATCTGTCTATGGTGGCCAAGCTGGGCAAGATATTTATACTGCCAAGAGTGAAAAGTCTGTTTACAGTGCACGAGGTGGATGTGATACTTATGATACTGCCAGTGGGTTGAGTACTAGTAGTAGTCAAAATGAAAGTAACACCTGTGGAAACAAAGAAAAAGAATCTATCTATGGCGGGAGTGAAGAAATTTATGCTATTAGAAGTGAGAAATCTGTCTACAGTACAGTAAGCGGAAATGATATTTATGATATTAGAAAGAAAGAATCTTCTTCTAGTAGTCAAAACGAAAGCAGTATTTATGGTACTAAAGAATCCATTTATAACGGCCAATCAGGACAAGATATTTACATGTCTAAAAGTCAAAAATCTATCTACGGTACAAAAACTGAAAATAAGAATTATGATACTAAAAATGCAGTATCCTCTTCCAAAATTCAAAGTGACAACAACATTTACGGAACGAATGACAACGAATCTATAAATTGTGATCCAGAAATTGTTAATACTAAAAGTCAAGAATCTATGTACGGAACCAAAGAAAAAGAATCCTCCTATGGTGGTGCAAAACAAACAGAAATGAACTTGAATAAACACGAAAAATCTATAAACAGTGGAAAAACTGAAGAAGAAAGTATATATGGAACTAAGGCTGAAGCAGTTGTTCGCAGTAGCCAAGGGTCAAAGGATATCTATGGTGTCGAGAGTGAAAAAAATCCTACTTATGGTAGTATAACTGAAAAAGATATGTATTCGAGTAAAAAAGAAATGAGTTATAGTTCAAAAAGTAAAAAAGAAAAGCCATACGATACTAAAACTGAAGAATCACCATATGGCAGTACAAGTGGAAGGGATTCTTTCATCAGTAAAAGTAAAGACTCTGTGTATGGTTCTAAAACTGGAGAGGATATCTATGGTAGCAGATCAGACACTTCTATCTATGGTGGTCGCAGTAAGACAAAGGTAGAGACCAACAAGAAGAAGTCTTCTTATATTTCTAAAAGTGAAGAAGATATTTATGGCAGCAGAAGCGACAGCTCAGTCTATAGTGTTGGTGATAACAAAACCAGTTATCGTACTAAGAGTAACAAATCTATTTATAATGGTAAAAGCCAAGAAAATATTTATAATAACACCGAAGTCACCTACGGTGTACAAGGAATGACTAACATCTATACCACCAAATCTTCAGAAAAAGTGTATAGTAACAAAAGCACCAAATCTATTTCTAGCAGTCGCAGTAAGCCCGAAGTGCAAGAGATGAAAAAAGAGAAAATATATGGAAACGCAGCAATACAAAAGACATATGGCAGTAATAATGAAAAGCACTTGAATAATAAAAGTAGTGATGATATCTACACCAGCAGGAATGACATGTTAATTAAGATTGATGTCTATGGCACTAATAAAAATGGCAAATCTAAGACTAATGAGAAAACTAAAAAAAGTGAAAAATTCAATGACATAAAAGATATTTATACATCTAAAGATGAATCGGCATCTTAATCTAATCCAAAGAAGGACACTTTGTTGAATGACAGTATTGAGAATATAAAATATTAACAGGTATTAGATATCGCTGAATGAATGAAAAATTCTTATCTCAAGGTGAATTCTTATGGCGACGATGTAAATAGAGAATAGCGATTAGAAGAAGAGAATTTAATTCATGGACAAGTTCATCGGCGACATGATGGATCTAGATTAATTATATTGAATGTAATAATAAAACTGCAATGATAGCAGTGACCTTCAAGTATACAGACAATCTCGGTTATTTCTATTTGTTAATAAGAAGGTAATTAGGTCATGATATTATAATGAACATCAACTAAATTATTTATCTAGCTAATCGAGAAATGCTCTCTCATTTGTCAATACGGTAATAGCCATTCCGTTGACAGCGCGAGTAACGATGACAGCGTTTAAATGAAAAGGAGATGCTAGTTCTATTATGAAACTAAATTTCAAATTTCTTCATTTAGTGATGAAAAAGGCTTATTTTATTAAATGGAGTCGTTCGAGTTTTGGATTTCTTCGTTCCTTAACGCCCATGTAAATAGTTGTATGTAAATAATTAAATATGGGATATTTAATAATTAGTATAAATATTGTTTATATTGCATAGCTAACTGCGAATCACTGCGAAATAAAAAATTTATTTAACTCACCTCAACGCCGTGTTCTGTATAGAAATCCGCAGTTCCCATGCTAGCATAAAGCTTGTATCCCATTTTATGGAGGCTCGTGATCGATGGAAGTAATTCCATCTTGTGCTGTAATAATTGTGATTAATTAATAAATAGCATGTAACATGACTTAATGAAAATTATATGAACATGACATAAAAACAGTAATCTATTGTAATTAATCCAATCCACGATAATAATTTCACATTATCATTAATTTAAAATTCTAATATTAAAACTTATATAACTTTATATATTCAAATTACCTTAAAGCTTCCAATCGATAGAAGAATCCCTTTTTGCGGAATGTGGAATCCTGTACTCATCATCCCCTTCAGATAAGCTTCGTAACGGTTATCTCCAAAGCAAGCGACTTCCCCGGTCGAAGCCATTTCCACCCCCAGCATGACATCGGCGCCTATTAAAAGAAGAAAAAAAGATAATAAATCCAGTGATATATTTAGTCTCACATTCATACTCTAAGTTGTCAGGACTTTTAATTGATGACTGGTATGTCATCGATAATGATCGCTTTGATCAATATTTTCTGATAAGACCTTCATCAGGATTGTCAAAATTACATATATCACTGGTATGACTTACCAGCCAATCGCGAGAATGAGAACTGGGGAACTTTGACTCCAACTTTCCCACATCCAGCCAGGACGTCAACAGGATCAACGGTCTCTCCTACGATCAATCTGGTGGCCATTGCGACGAAGTCATGATCCAAGGTCTTAGAGACGAATGGAAATGACCTAGAGACACGGACGTTGCATTCGATCACCTTCAACTCATTATCCTGACGAGAAAAACAGTCTCATATTTAATTGAAACATCAAAAAGTTTTCTCCCACGATTGCCAACGAATGACAATATCAATATCATCATGTAACTAATCCAGAAGAAAAGACAAATTACTTTAGCAATCAATTGCATATTGAAGGGTCCTGTCACTTCTAAGGACGCTGCAATGGCTTTGGAGATGGCACGGATCTTAGTCAAGGTCTGAGAATTGATGTCCTGAGGTGGAGTAACCAGAGTGGCATCACCAGAGTGCACACCAGCGTTCTCCACGTGTTCGGAAACGGCCATACAGAGGATGACTCCATCATAAGCGACAGCGTCCACGTCGATCTCCTTTGCCTCCAGGATAAACTTGGAGATCACTACAGGATGTTCCTTACTGACTTCGCTGGCGTTCTTTAGGTAAGACTCCAGGTCGTGATTTGAATGAGCAACGTTCATGGCGGCACCACTCAGTACATAAGAGGGTCGTACTAGACAAGGGTAGCCAACTTCATCACAGAATTCAATGGCAGATTTCAAATTTGTCAGTTCTTTCCACCTAGACACAAACATATAGAGTCACTAAATTTCATTCCAAAATGCGATGTGCCTTTGATTCTCTATTCGCACTGGTGTACCTGGGTTGTGAAATTCCTATACGGTCCAGCATACGTGAGAACTTGAATCTATTTTCAGCACCATCTACAGATTCCGGCGAAGTACCCAAAATCCTGGCTTGCTGTCTATGTAAATCCATGGCAATATTATTAGGCAGCTGACCACCCATTGACAGAATAACACCCTCTGGATTTTCAAGGTCATAAATGTCCATGACGACCTCGAACGATATCTCCTCAAAATAGAGACGATCGCACATGTCGTAATCTGTGCTGACAGTCTCTGGATTGTAATTTACCATGATTGTTTTTCTTCCAAGGTTACGTAATTCACGTAAACATCCTACTGCACACCAATCGAATTCTACGGAGCTACCAATTCGATAGACGCCTGAGCCTAAAGCATATTCATACACTTAAGATCGTTAAAGTTCAGAGTTTACTTCCTGATCATTATGCTTGATCAAGTGACTTACCTATTACCATAGTGTAACTTCCTGGAAATTCAAGGTCATGCCTGGTACCATTATAGGTCAAATAAAGATAATTCGTAGTAGCGGGCCATTCTGCAGCCACTGTGTCTATTTGCTTGACATAAGGACAAATTTGATTTTCCTGTCGCTGCTTCCGAACTGCCAATTCCGTGCTCTTAACGGCCCCAGCGATTTGCTTATCCGAAAAACCAATCTGCTTTGCGCCAAGTAAAACGTCATGGGATAATTTTGTTTGTTCTAGACTCTCGAGTAGATCGTAGTAGGCGATGATGTTTTTCATCTTCTCCAAGAACCAACGATCGATCTTAGTCAGTTCATAAAGACGATCAATGGTGTATCCAGCTTTGATCGATGCGGCCAATACGAACATTCGTTTATCAGTAGGTTTCTCTAATTCTTCGTCATTAATTGACTTAAGATAAGGATCAAAACCCATCACATTTTCATCCACCATACGAAGTGCCTTTTGAAACGCTTCTTCGAATTTTCTGCCAATCGCCATTACCTCGCCGACGCTTTTCATCGAGCTACCGATCTAAGAAAAAAGTAGTTTCTCGATTAAAGTAATTATTATGATAGGAGTAAATTTTTAATTTTAATTAATACAAATTTATTAACTACCTTCGTGCTAACTCTTTGAAATTTACTGAGATCCCAACGTGGAATTTTGACCACGCAATAATCTAAGCTCGGTTCAAAGCATGCTGTCGTCACTCCAGTTATGGAATTGTTGATTTCAGGTAAAGGAATACCTAGAGCTAGTTTAGCAGCTACGTACGCTAATGGATAACCAGTGGCTTTACTAGCGAGAGCTGAACTTCTTGATAATCTAGCATTTACTTCAATTATATAATATTCTTCAGAATTGGGATTCAGTGCGTACTGTATATTGCACTCTCCGACAACACCAAAGTGTCTGATTACATTAATAGCAGTTGTGCGCAGCATGTTATATTCTCTGTCTGATAAGGTCTGACTTGGTGCTACCACAATGGATTCTCCAGTATGAATGCCAAGTGGGTCAACATTTTCCATGTTACAAACAGTGATGCAATTGTCATAAGCATCTCTAACAACCTCATACTCAACTTCCTTCCAGCCCTTCAAAGACTTGTCAATGATCAATTGATTCGAATGAGCCAGTGCTTGTTGAGCTAAGATTTTCAACTCTTCTTTTGTATTGGCAAAACCAGATCCTAGACCACCTAATGAAAACGCAGCTCGTGCCATAACCGGATATCCCAATTTCTCAGCAGCTTGTAGAGCCTGTTCGTTATAAATTATTAATAATGGATCAAGACGTTTTGACATTAACATATCTCTCATTAAAAACTTACTTCTTGAATAGAATAGACAGCAGCACTTGGAGCAACTTGCTCATTGATCTCGCTTATTCTATCAGTAAAAACCTTTCTGTCTTCAGTTTCAATAATGGATTGTATGGGTGTTCCTAGGATTGTGACGTCATAACGTGAAAAGACACCTTGCCTCTCAAGTTCAATTCCACAGTTAAGTGCAGTCTGACCGCCAAAGGTCAACAGGACGCCATCTGGCCTTTCAGATTGGATGACCTGTTCCACGTATTCAGGAATGATGGGCAGGAAGTAAACTTTATCAGCCATACCCTTGGACGTTTGCACTGTAGCAATATTAGGATTAATTAGTACAGTCTGTATTGATTGTTCTCGAAGTGCTTTGATTGCCTGTGATCCTGAGTAATCGAATTCGCCAGCCTGTCCTATACTCAGACCACCGGAACCAAGGATTAGGATCTTCTTTGTTGAAATTTGCTTCACTAACTTCATCTGTCCTGGGCCATCCGTCTCTAATCTTTCCTTGACAGTGAGCGTCGGGTTTCCAGTAACATAATCTTTCACTGTACTGAGAAATATGTCAAAGAGACACTCGAGGTCCCGTGGACCAGCTGCATGTTCAGGATGAAATTGCACGGTGAAGTACGGCAAAGACTCATGAATAATTCCTTCGTTAGTTTTATCATTGGCATTGGTAAACAATGGTAACCAATTTGAAGGTAATTTAGTATGATCAATAGCATATCCATGATTTTGCGACGTCATATAGCATCGATGGGTATCCATGAAAAGAACAGGTTGATTATGGCCGCGATTGCCGTACCTAGAAAAGACGAATTTGTTTTATCTTGCAATTCAGAACCCGGTGCAGCCACTGGTAGCTAATATAATTTCTAATGATAATTTACTTCATCTTAAAGGAACTACAGCCTGCTGCAACGGACAGAAGCTGATGACCAAGACATATTCCAAAGATTGGTTTCTTCTTCGGGTTCTCCAAGACTGATCTAATGTGCTTAACTGTGACCTCACACTTGATGGGATCACCAGGACCGTTACTCAAAAAGAGTCCGTCGTATTCGTTAGGATCCAAAGGATGGTCCCAGGGCACCACGTCGACACGAGCACCTCGGCTTAGGAGGCATCGCAGCTGATTGTACTTTAAGCCACAGTCAACCGCACAAATTCGTGGTTGACCATTAGGATTATAGGCGACTGGCGATTTCTGTAAAATTTCATGATTGTTAATTGAATAAATAATTAACAACTTCAGGACTAGGTTGTAGACTTACATGGGATACTTCAGCTACCAGATTTCTCAGATTAGGGTCAGATATTTGAAGATCCGTTGGTGCTGTGGTAGGAGGCAGCTGGTTGTAAACTATCCTGCCAAGGATGCTGCCCTTCTCACGAATGATCTTTGTCAAGGCTCGTGTGTCTATGTCATAAATTCCTGGAATATTTTGTTCCTTCATCCATTCCGAAAGTGTCTTTGTTTGACGCCAGTGACTTGGGGTCTCGCAGAGTTCACCGACGATCAAACCGGTCGCCCATATCCGGTCGGATTCGAACCAGCTGTGGTTTTGTGTTGGAAGGAAAAGGATTTATATTTATTGAATTTTATTTATTCCTATTATGTCTCTGTTAGAGACGGACACTCACCAAGGTAGATTGTACTCGTCTTTCTCATCATTGGGGACGCCATAGTTGCCGATTAAAGGATACGTAAGCACCAAGATTTGTGAGTGATAAGACGGATCGGTCAATGATTCTGGATAACCGACCATTCCGGTTTGGAAGACTAAAAAAAGATTGCAATTAATCGTCAGCAGTGTGAATCGTCCGTGATCTTTGTATCAGTTAAAAATTCATCAGTGCTGAACGACGGATCGTTGACAGTAAAAATTTAAGACAATTGCCAACCCAATTACGAATCACGAGTTAAACAATTGGAGGGAATCTTGAATGATTGTAATACTTTAAGAGGTACATAGATAACAGATTTATATAATATACATTTGTACCTTAAACCAATAAGATATCGCAAATTCAAAATGTAAAATTAAATTCAATCTGCATATAATACTATCAATATCTTTCCGATCACAATTCTGCCGGTGTCATTCTACGATAACGTGACTTTAACTTCGATTTCTTATCAGATCAAACAGTGTGCGGCATCTCGTAAAATAAATAATTCATGAAATAACGTATTAGGTAGTCATAGAGAAAAAAGTCTGATACGTTTAAAAAAAAAAAGATTGTTGAAAGGTACGAGCAGATTAATATGTTTCGATAATATTTTCGAAACGTATATAAATATTTTGTGTTGTATATTTTGTATATCAGTAACCAGAGAAATAAAACTAAATAGTTATTAAACAACGCACGAGACTAATCAATAACATAAGTGATTACGTATCGAGAAATACCGGTTCCATTTAAAAAAAACGGTCGGTAATATCGCACAGAAACGAGGCAACAACCACGTGTTACTCGTACATCTTGGAGCACTCGTTTCCGGAACGATGAATCGTATCGATTCCGAAACGTCAAAAATTTCCTTACCGACTTCCCCGTCGACAGAAATGCACGCGCCAAAATGCATGCCCGAAAAAACACTTCCATCCTCGAGTACAAGATAGCTGTTATGCTGGCCGTCCTTAGCGACGGTGTCCATGTTGTTTTCTAATGCTTAGCAAGTTTGTCCAGGAGCTGTATACCGGCAACTGGAGTATCTCGAGGCAGGAAGCATGCTTTTGACCTGACGGTGTTACGGGGGGCGCCCTTTGTTACTTAGCGACATGAAGGTGCTACCATCTAGCGGGAACTTCTGCAAACAGAATTTCATTAGCCTATCAACGCATCCGAAATATCTAATACGCAATAAATATCGTGTTTATTTTATCTCTACCGGCAAAACAGTAATGACGGATCTGCATTTTTTTTGTTACCGACAGAGAAGAGCACATGTGCATTTACAAACCTGAAATTGATTTAGAAAAATGTTCAAGATTGGACTACGCTTTTAAAAGCGTTCACCCTGTTAATATTTTGTTTCACTTATTTTAGGTTGAAAGTCCCTAAAGTACCTCTAGGAATTCCTCAATGCTAATCTGAAACCGTTAGGTCCATACCTGGACCTGCAATTGCTACTAGGTTGCTCACATTGCCAGACGATACAAAGTATTTCAAAAGCAGTATAGAATTTGAAATTAATGCAACTTCAAGGTTTTTAACGGTTAAATAATTTTTTTTAATATCCTGTAATCGTGCAAGGATACCGTGACGCAGATTGTCATGAGTGAAGCATTAATCTCTTATCATTCTGGGTATGCTATTTTTCCGTTGGCGTGTCTCGTGGAACACTATGTAAAATATCCCAATTAAATATATAATCATGGTAAAATAGATATTTTATTGAATTTTATAATTTTTCATTCACAATTACAAGTTTCATTCCCATTTCCGTGTCCGTATTAATATCCTTACTTAAACCCAACAAATAAATACATAAATGCTGGTCAGTAATGGGACTTTACTAGCCCACTGCACTTTTCAATGGGCAAATAAAGATTGAGTACTGGGTCGTTCTTATGGATTTGCTGGGACGTTTCTTGTAGAGTGTTTCAAAGTCAAAAAAAAAACTGTCAAACATTTCACGCTGCAATGTTACAATGTTTCCAAGGATCAGCCGAAGTATCTCTGGTGAAGATCACACGATCACCTATCAAATGATCTTTGGCAAAATAAAATTCAATCATCACGGGCTTCATTTTATAAGCAGTGCTGAAATCATAACGATCATATAAGAATTTAACAATGAAAAATATTCAATAGATTTTTAGAGTATGCCTATAAATATTTACAAGTGTTCAGGCATGGGTAACGAATTCTCGCCACTCATGACTTCTTTGACAATTTGATCGTGACGTTCCTTAAGCTTCTTCCAGTCGACTTTATGTCCTTGTTGGCAAAGGTGAGCGCGAATCTTGCAAAACAGTGGTTCTCTGTCGTAGAATTTCTGTCCTTCTTCCTTCGGAAGTTTTTCAATGGTTCCTTCTAATCTCACCTGAAATACGAGAAAACAATGACTAATTTTCCGTGACACGTGAAGAAGTTAAAATATTGTAAGTTCCGCAGAAAAAAAAAAATATCGGGACTGAATCGAATCTGAGTCTCTCGCTTATCAGGCGAATATTCAGACCACCATGTTTATCATAGCCAGTCACGATTCCGTCCGCGGAATCCTTCAGATTGCTCGACTGGACAAGAGACCCATATTACTAAATTATTTGTCCTTTTATAATTCTTACGATCCTGGATAAATTTTGTTTAGCTATTACCTGCCTGGCTATGTGTTCGTTCCGGTCGTTCAGATAAGACCAGAGGAAGCACATGGCTGCCGACGGCACTTCGTCCTAGAAATTAACGTAGATATTTTTATGTATTAAAAATTTTTCTAGTCTAATTTTAATTGGCTGGAATGATAAGAAAAAAAAAAACTTGCCAGATCCTGAGCCTTGCGACTGCGTTTATCCGTAACGATATCAAAACCATCCTCGTCGAGTTCTCGAAGAATAACATGGCGCGCAGAAACCTTCTGGTCTCTGTTTAAAAAACAAACATATTGAATACTTTAAAAAAAAAGCAAAAAAGGTGAATATCACAAAAATACACACCTCGAGACAGTCGCCAAGCATAACGCATTTGGTAATCCTGTTGAAAATTGTCTTGCCTCTTCGTACCATTCTCTGAAGAGAACCAGAGGATCATCAGACTTGACTTCAATGAAGGCTAAGTCGGAAAGTTCACTGTGGGCAGTTCTTTCGTTCCAGCTATTCTGCAGGAAAGAAAATAATATATGAAAAGCTATTAGTGAAATAAATTATATATATACATAGTAAAAACATCGATCATTCGTAACAACGTCTCATTTAACCTGATCTGACCATAAGACCCCTTGTAATATTATAATTTTTAAAAAATAAAACGTATATCACTCTTCTACAAAGATACGTATTATTAATTCCCAAAATAGGATTAAAATATTAATATCACAAGCATATTACGATACCCTTGACTCCTTGGTAAATTTTTCAAAAACGAAAGAAATTTAAGGGTCGGGTGCCAGCAAAGATAAAAGTCTTCAGCTTGTCACCATTCTCGTAACTTACTTTCAGTTCGTGTTATCGAATAGTACGCTCGCAGCTAATAACCTAATTTCCATGTTTTCGCAACGATAACGTACGAAGAGTAGGGATTTACCCGGCAAATGCAGCACTTGGAAGGTTGCTGGCTCTCCGACAATTCTTGTTTACGTAACAGTAGACCGAATATGCAAGCTCACGTATCTCCACGAGAAAAAGTTTTTAGAACACATTTCCAAAAATCCTTGCGCTCAAGACAAAGTTTAATAAACGTTCGTATAAACTGACAGTTCACACGGTAATTCGAAACTCATGTAACTCTTGCAATCGCAGCTAGATGCCGGTGTCGGCTTTCAATTTCTCGGCTCTAGGCACAAATTGCAATCCAATAACTACAAGGAGTGTTGACCTGCCAAGTCTCTTACGTAACATCCGAGTCAACCCTGAAATCTGCGCGCGCAACTCTAAACTGCATTCTATTTTGAGAATTTCCTCTGCAGACATTTTTACTTAAACAACATTTTTCAAAATTAATTTCAGAGACTTACCATTGCAGACGACGCTTCTTTCTCTTCGGAAAAATACCACGGATTTTTTATTTGATCCTGACGACGACGACGACGACGATGACGACGGCGGCGACGACGAATAAGATCCCGTCCGCGGGACGTCCAGTGTTCGAATGATACGCAGAATCATCGGCGCAGCCCCACATCCCTTCTTAAAGACACCTCTCACATGCATTCACCATAATACTACCCGCCGGTTGCGCAATTTGTTTTTCTATTAAATATTTTTTTGTCACTAAACACCACTACCAGTCAGCGGCGCTTCTATGTGAATTGGTGTTGTAACTAGCCAACGTACTCCGTTGGTTTTCAAATGAACAATAAAGACATCGCGTCGTCTTGTTTAATTGTCTATAATTAAAGGCAACCAGATGAGTA
The DNA here is from genome assembly GCA_031762395.1 of Calameuta pygmaea. Classification (NCBI taxonomy): domain Eukaryota; kingdom Metazoa; phylum Arthropoda; class Insecta; order Hymenoptera; family Cephidae; genus Calameuta; species Calameuta pygmaea. The sequence continues at coordinate 1,917,698 of JASANN010000004.1, read as the reverse complement.
AAGAAAGTTAGTGAATTTTTCGAAAATACGAACGGTACTTATTTATTGGATAAGATTATACACTGTATGAAATTACTTTAAAATCGATCAAGGACTTATACGTTTAAGAAGCGATTTAAAATTACGTTTACTTACTGAAGGATTGGTGCACGTATTTGATGATACGGATGGATCTTTAATAAGTTAATTAATACAATTGTAATTGATCCCTAATAGAACTAGAGGATACCTAGAGTCAGGTGATTTATTATACTATACTAGTCTAAGGGAGTCATCAAGGGATTTAAAATTTTACGTACTTATATTAAAGATATATTTACACTGAATATATATTTTCAATCTATACTTATTTTCCGTTGCATAGGACGAAGTTGCAGAATACAATTGAATTTAGCATCGTTACGCAGTCCTTGAACAATGGCAAATGAGAGAAGAGTAAAATCCCGTCAATGCGTGCATTTTACTTCATTAATATTGCAACCTTCAACCTACGTGCAAGCACATAACGATCCGAAGGTGAATTGAATGTGATGGAGAAACATTCCCAAGCAGCATCCATTATCCATGGACCAATCTGATTGACGATTAAATTGAAAGACTTAACGGTCGGAGTGAAAAGAAATAATCCAATCTGAAAGTCGACCCTTTTTCTTATCTCTTATCTTTCAAATTCTGAGACTATTCATCCAGCGACGTCCAAGTCTCTAGAACGAATTCGATCAAATCAATTCATCAATCGGTTGATCGTCCAACTGTTGATTGGATCCAGGCGATGTTCGATGAGATCTGATCATAAAGACGTGGCCTTTCGGTACCAGCTTTTGAACAAGCTATTCTCCAGCTACCAACTCCCATCAAGGCCCAACGTTGTCCGTCTGCCAATAAGCACAGCATGGGACTTCCGGCAACCTCCTCTTCCTAATCAAAGTTCAATTGTACAATCAGACTGATTTTAGAGCATTGAATATCCAAGTGTCGATAAGTCAGCTTACGTTGCAATCGTCCGTTGAGTATGCTGGCTCTGTGCATACGCTGTTAACAGAGGCTATACTAATATTCTCACATCTTTCCATGGCGCTAAGTCTTAATTCTACCCTCTGCAAAATGTCACCTGGAATCAAATAAACATTATGACTTTTAAAATTTTCTCTCTCATAAATCCATACTCTATGCTCATATTATTTAAGAATCAATGGACGCTTATGGTTTAGTTAAGTTGTACACGATGCGATAGGAATGCACGCTTGATTATGTCCCAGATTACTTATGTAAAGGAACGAGTTTGCTTGACTCCACGTAAGAGGGACCTTCACTGTGATATTTCAACCGATAGATTACCATAGAGTACAGAACTTGTATTGCACTATGAATTTCACGTAATCAGAACGAGTCGTAATCATTCTATAGGTATAACGATAGATAATTGTTTTATATATATATATATATATATAATCAAGGTAAAGTAATTAAATGCACTGTAATTAATTCCCATGGCTGGTACGCGCTGTGTACGTACGATTTCTGGCCCATCCAAGTGTGTTACAGTGAGACGCGTTCACCGGAAGTGGGTCTTGACTCGAAGGCAGACACACGGGACGTACAAAATCCGAAAATGAAGCCACGGGACGGTCCAGTTTAAGAAGAACTGTGGTGCTCCCTTCGACTGGTGACTTTATCATACCCACTATTCTACGTTCTTGCTGCCATGGAGATGTACTCGAGAGTCTGACAGTTCCCAATCTGGCGGACCATTCAGCTTTTGGTTGTCTGAAAATACAACATTGCTTCCAGTTACCGTAATTTACCGTTAACTGATAAAAAAGAAATATACTTATGCGGTTGAAATAAAAAATGTAACGCTTTCTTTTTAGAATCTAAAAACATACAGTAGCGCTGCTTTCCGTTAGGATGAAGCACGAGAGAATCGTGCAGCGAATCGTAACGGTTAAGAAAAAAAGAAAAAAAAAAATGGTGAAATTATTGAACAATTAAAAGGGAGACGAAAGTTTTACGTACTAAAAATCCTTTGCATTGGCTGGTACGAGATCCGTAAGTTTTATTATAAACTTCTTGGGCGTTTTAATGAGACTTAGTTTTCTTACCCCTGAAAACAGGATGCTGTAGTAAGAAGCCATCCAGCGTCTACCAGGGTTGCATCACAAACGTGTACTTCCTGTTTAAAAAGAGCAACGTGCCATGGCCAATCGGCCGGTTCCGCCATTTTACTTAAACCTTGGGTACCGGTCTTGGTTCTCAAAGGTTGGACACCGCATTCTGAAAATTATAAGCGAATCTGTACGATGTAAGTTGATTTAAAGATGGAAACTAAAATATTAACTTTAGTTCTAGTTTAACTCACCCAAATCAGAGCAGCGTACATACATAACTTCCTTGCTAGGACATGGCGCCCTTACAAATGTAATTTCAGAAGCGGAAGGATCTTCCATGTGGACGTATTGTGTATCCTCCTCGTCGTCGATCCTGACCTCTACGGATTCCAATCCTTTAAAGGTCAACAGACTGCAGAGTGAACTAGCAGCTGTCTGGAGAACGTTTTCCATTTCGGGCGTCGGTAATGTCGCATTCAGATTTTCAGTACAGAGTTTACCGAGCGAGCCCTTCTCATTGAAAACGACATAACCGTCGCTACTGTATTTATTGGCATGGGGCGTATCCACAGGTAACGATTTAACATATCCAATGCTCTTTGCCAGTGTGACTGCAAAATAATAATTCTTAATGTTGATCTGACAGTAGAAGCCGTTTGAGTATTTGCATTTATAATTTTTTTTTTTTTGTAACGTACGACAATCCTTTTCATCGCTCCCGTTTGGACAGTCGATCTTCCCGTCGCAGCGTTTTATCGACGGAATGCACATACGGCCTACTCCACAATGCATATGATCGTCGCGACAGTATGCACAATTTTTCTCGTCTGATAAGTCTGGACAGTCTATTATCCCATCGCAGATACGTGGGGATAAAGCTTTAGCTTGAAGATCCTCGACGCATCCTAAAAGCGAATGATAAATTTCCAAAATGCACTTGCACTGATCATTAACGATGATACAAATAATTGCATACCAGGTTTTGGTCTGCAGCTTCCTTGATCAGCGTATTCCGGAAAATTGGAACAATCCAAGGCATCTTTGATTCTGGCTGGTAACCGACTGCCACATCCTGCCCAAAATTCCCTGCAGAAACTTCTGCACGGTAAATGAAGAACGTCTTCCGGTTCGCCCGGAAGACACGCTGGTTGTAAGACCTGACATACAAATTCATACGCCATTCGATAGCATTCCGCGTCTACGAGCTCTCTAAAAATGAGAATTACGTAATTCAAATTATTAATTAGCATAAAAAATTTCAGTAAATTTCTCATAAGCATTAGTTACCTAAACGCTATAACATCATTTTGAACATCGAGCAACGATTTGTGTCCCAAAATATTCGGATAGGACGTTACGTTGTAAGGAAGATGCTTGCAGTAAGTCAATTCAAGCTTTGCGCATCTTCGTGGAGGTGGCGGTGTCGTCGTAGGCGGTAACGTCGACACTGTAGTCTGCAGGATGACTTGAGCGGTAAGCGCGTCAAGGCTTTCCTGGACGTCAAGACTTTTCGGGTCAATGGTAAGGTTCGCCAAATATCTCGATGTAGCTGGATTAATCTCGTACTCCAAAATGTCAACAATGTCTGGTACCCTGATGGTCTGGTAGCGAGGATCGAAACGCACGTCAAAGTGTACCACTAGGTCGCGTCCTTCAACGCTGAAGAAGAAACGTGATTCGTCAGCTGGAGGAACTACCGCTTTTACTTTAGGCGATACAAGCTATTTATTATCCGGGTTAGCCGAGAGAAGTCTTTAAAAAATTTCTCCTACGGTACCCTGAACTTACGCGATCGCTGACTAATAATTTCGTAGAACTCTATGTAAAAACAGCGCACGTGGACACCAGCTACCATTTATGCTGCGTTTCGTAGAATTTATTACGGTCCTAAGAACACTGATATTTTCAGAATATTTTACTTCAATTCCTCGTGCACTTCGAGAGACGTGGATACGGAATACTGAATATAAAATTCCAATATACGTGACCTTGATATATTTCTATAATATAACACGATAATAAGAGAAATTATTCTACCTGAACTTGAAAATTTTCAATGTAATTATACCCACGTAAACAGACACATGCTCCGGTGAGCATATACTATGTAATCTAAGATTAGAATGATTATATCTTTGATGAAGGATATAATAAATTATCATTAAATAAAAATTCTTTCTCGATAATCTACAAATTTACATATAGAAAGTACAAAGCTTAATTATCAATGTTATCAGCAGTAGATATTTTATATTCGATATTCTTCTCTGCGCATTCCACGTATTAGCCTTTGTGAAATAAAAACACGAGGTTTGACTTTGCGCAACGATCACACGAAATTGTTTGCCAAAGCTTAAGTAATTGGAAAGTATTCTAAAACTTGCTGACGCGGACGCACCTCGCGCGTCCAGTTAACAAGTGCGATGAACTCAAATACCTTGAAAAATTCGACACGAATTGCTCAATAGTTACGAGCAGCGAGTACGCAATGAAATTCCAGTGACATTATCTAACGAAGATAAGGTCGCGGATTATCTCGACAGATGTCACCTCTACGAGCAACTTAGTTTTAAAGAGCGCCACCGGGCATGACTCACTGAACTTACCCATCGAGAGCTAAAATTTCAGTAGCCAAGAACGGCAACTTCAAGCCGCTACGACGAAAGACAAGATTCAATCTGTCACGATATTCGCGCGAGCGAATCCTGAAAGCTTCGGTGGAAGGATCAGCAAGCTCAGCGACGAAGGTGTCGCCGTCGGTAACGCGGAACGTCGCCAGGAAAACTTGATCCCCAGGTGGGTCCGAGGTCAGGAACGTGTCTAGAAATTGAAGTGACGTTGAGTCAACAGACTGTCGTGGTTACGTATACAGATATAGAGATATCAGCCAGTCGTCGAAAAAAGGGTTAAAGAGAAATATAAAAATCTAAAGAGACAAGGTGCAGGTGCCTTTCAACATTCACCTTTCACCGTACTGTAGATCCGCCATTTTGTACCCTATATATGGACAACTTCTTTTTTTGCTGTTACAGACACGCGAGCTGATGCGGTTTCGCTAGACGCCAAGGTTTCGCAAGAACACCTGAAGAAACTTATTAGAAATACTATTTAATCTTATTTGTCTTCTTTTCTTTGACAATTATCAATAGAACTTTTAGTATCTGTATAGAATATATTTTTATTCTTCAATCAATTTTTTTTTTTCAAAAATTCCAAACGGTATTTTCATCCAAGAGCCGCAACGCTCTTAGGAGACTGTACTCTGCTCCGATGGAATTCAAATCCTACAAGGACGTATCTCTGGGCTTAAGGTCGATTCCTATGTAACAGCGTAACCCACGAGTATCGTCTACAGTAACTCGGCTGAACCGTTACTTTCTGTAGACTCGAGACTGGGACGAATCTAAACAGTAGCAGCATCTGTGATCTTCCGTCTTTTATCTCCAAAAAAAAAAAACCTTCTCCACAAGGTAACGTAACGTATACAAAATTCCGTTAAGGATCAATCGAATAAAATAAAATGACTCTTACCCGTGTAATTTCGTATAAGAATTATTTACGCTAATTCTTTAATGCCGCAAAGCACGTCGACACACAGCTGCACTGCGATAAGTAACTTTCCTCGTGCCTATCCGGTTTTACTACAGTTCGAGAGTTCACAAAAGAGGAAAGTGCTACGTGAATACGTCAGTATGTAAAACCAACGAGAGAGATCCGAACGCTAAGTGCAAGAAGATTAGTATCCGGTATACAAAATAGTATATGAATAAGTGAGAGAGAGACAATAATTAGGCTGCCAGTATAGATATATATGGTACAGTAAGTGTAACTCGGTCAGACCGTTACACCGTTGGGCCTCAAGACTTATAAGAAGACCTCAATGGCTCCTGGCCGCATCATCAACAAGATCCCATCCTTATTCGTGTACCGGAGTGTACAAAGACCCCGCGTAGTGCGTAAAGTCTACGTACAGTCCGATGGAAAACTTGGCGTTAAATCAGTAATAATATAAATACTTAATATCCCATATACTACGTTATTGGCATTAGTCGTTACTTCTATAGAGATTTAAGCTTCGTTCACAGCGACGAAAAATTAGTCCAACCCAGAAAGAGTAATGGATGTGTCGTATAGGTAGTAATTGCTGAGAGTTCACAGTCTATAAACTCCATGAGCCACGAAGGCATTCCCAAATGGTCACGGTGTATCGTTGCTAATTTCATGGCTTTGGGTTGGCAACGTGCTTCCTCCTATTGGAACCGTTGGAGTTCCTGTTCCGGCTCGGTTACCCTGCGGTTCCAGGATTAGAACCCAGGAGGAACTTAAGACCGTCTTCTGGATGAATTTAACTGGCAGTGGTTCTCCATTTTCTTTTGTACTTACATCCTAGGTATATTGAGACTCCTGAGAAGAGTAGAAAGAGAAGGAAGGCAGCAAGGACGCAGCATCCGCATCTGTATTGACCACCGAGCTTCCTTGTGAAACGGATGTCACTGTCTGATGATAAAATGGAACTGGGTGTTCCGGCTCGACTGAATCTTCTGGTACTGACCGTACTGACTGAGATCTAGATAAGAAATAAATAAAATTTACTTAAATCACTTCAGTGTTTTATAGACTATTTTTTTTATCTAGATTCTCTAAAGCTGATAAATAAATCGGCTGATAAAGTTAAACGTACAACAGCCTACGCCATTACCATTCAGCGGCGCGACCTTTGATGTCATTCTCAGCGCTTCCTAGAGACAGTTAGTACTTGCGAAATGACGTTTTGCGAGAGTACAGACATCGGTAGAGGCGTGGGCTTCATCAGCCTGGCTAATGGAATATCTCTGGCTTATTTTATGAGAATTCTAACCCGTCACGACTTTGCACTGATAGAGTCGCTATAAAGGCTCTGGCGGAACTGTAAAATTATTTTCAAACCGGCATCGATATACAGGGACAATCCATGTGCATATTTATGTGAATTTAAACCAAAAAAAAATAAAAAAAATAGTAATAGAAATTATTTTAATAGCAGACGCTCCTAGCAGAAGCGAATCCCCGTTCCTTAAGAAAATGCAGGGCCGTACACGTAGGCGACCTACGCCCTCCTTCAAATGTTACACTGGGCACACGCTCCGACGATCATGGAAGTATCTTTAGTGTGCGCTAAGTAGAAATAAATGGCGTGCAAAAGGATCTTCGAAAGGTCACGCCATTCCTGCCAGGAGACAGTACAGGCGAATCTTGCTCTAAGGATTTAAAGTTTCATTGCCTTCCTGCTCCTGGTTTCCAAAGGAAAAATCTCCTGGATCGAAGAGGGAGATTAAATGTCTCTGACAAGATATAAGAATAAGAGCTGAGTAACATTCCGGAGTATCAGGCCCATTCACCTGGGAACAAAAGAGCAATAGATGATCGATACGGTTGGGTCTGAATATCGTTAATTAAATGAAATTCAAAGGAGCTTGAGAATAAGAATTTAATCGTGATACATTAAATCACCAAGCACTAAGGCTTGACGATGAAGCTTATTAAACTGGCTGTAGGAAGCATTGAGAATAATTGAATCGGAAATCAATCAGCGTCGATCAGGTTTGATGATAAACGAAGAACAACTTGGATTACGCCGTATCTTTTCTTAAGTGTATAACAAGGTGTGAATATCAATTCCGTAAGCAATATCGTGTCTCATAATGGAATCGCGTTACAGCTGGAGAACGGACAACAACGGCCACCGGGAGACGCATTTTGTCTGAGGAATTACGTAAAGCGAGAAATAACCTGACGGAATTTCATCGAGGAACAATGGTGCGACCAAGTTACGAAAGTTTCTAGCTTTATTATAGACACTTGTACAGCCACAACGAATCACAATGGTGCAGATCAATTTTATCAACTCGACATACACTTTTCCAAGCCATTTAGATATTTATGATTTTAATTATAATTTCTATTTTTTATCACTTCCAGCAATCGTCTAACCTAGAATCGTAGTCTTGGTCTGCTTGCTTGCTTACGGAGACAAGAGAGTCGATGAAGCTTTAATTTGAACGTGTTTAATTAATTCGTACATTTAGGTCTACACGAGCTCTTTGTCTTCTGCAGCATCATTCTCAATAAGGCATTACACGACGATTCACTTGCCTCAAGGTAATTTCAAGGCGAGTCCCCAGGAATCAGATTGGAAAGTAGAATTCAATGTCAGTTCAGAAATGCTGGGCTAAGATCAAAAAAAAAATTCTCCGTGTACCGTGGGTACTTACGAAAAGGCCGTTTCAATTGTGCGACGACGGGACACGGTCGCTCGTTAAAGAAGAAAATCACAGTGGTTCCATTGGAAATCGACAGCTTTCCACAATTTACCGACGGATAGAAAAGAACATTAAGAGACGTGAAAGTGTCTCTAGGAACGAGGAGTACCATTAACGTTACGCGATTGTGATTTCATTATGTTTGACTTTCGAGTGATCGACATTTTCGCGAAATTAACCCTGACAAATCGTTAATTATCTTCGAGCACTTCCGGCAGTGTCTCTTCTCACCCGTCATTCAAACTTGACAAGAAATCATTTTACCGACCATAGAAAACATACACAGCACTTACTCGCTCTTCGGTAAACTTCATAAAATCGAATCGGCCATCTTAATGATCTATTAATTTATCCAGATTTCCATGACGCTTATCTCTTGGTAAATTGACGAAAGAACGAAGCGTCCGTTAGAGGTTCAAATTCTGTATTAAAAAATTGCATTCTACTCCACTGCCATCTAGATGTCGCATCGGGTATCAAACGTCAGCATCAAATAGACTCGTGGTGTGCTGCTCTGGTAATGTTTATTCGCTCTAAAAAAATCCCTAGGATTTCCAGATAGAAAACAATGAGGTTTTTAATCTCTAGTCTTAGGAAAGCCAGCAGTGGAAATACAAAATGGGCGTATCTGGAGCGCATCGCGTGTATATTGGCGTGACTATCCTTCGGATGCCAATCACACTCAGTGTTAGTAAGCGAAGTAACGGGATCGGACTATGCCAGATATATAGAACCAGAGCCCAACCCAGCGACCCACCGGGCCCACCTATAGGTAACGCATCAGCTACTTGCTTCTAGTTGACCTACTGTACCGTAGTATACATATGTACACAGTATATACCTATAGATACAATACCCAGCCTGGAGGTCATTCGAGAACAAGGTCGACATACGTCTCTGTGATACACGTAATGGTCCACCCACATGAACAAAAACCTCCTGAGGCCTTAACAGTTAACTTTTGGCCGGCCTGTGTTACTTTTCCGTCAACACAATATGAAATTGGCCAAAATGGGTAATTTTTATATTTTTCTCACAAAGGTACCGTCACTGACGAACGGTTCACGCAATGATAAATATTAGACGTTCATACAGGTACGTTAATTGATGAAATATAAATGGTCAAACTCTCGTCTGTCTACGTTACCAATTTACATTGAACGGGAATCGCCTGAAGTTGGGCAACAGTGCAATTGGCCTTTTGTAATATAAAATATTGCATATAAATACCATCGACCGCAGATTGTACAATCTGGCAGTGCCAAATCAGCAGTTGTCATGGTGTACAGTTAAGTATGCTCATTGTCATTACAAGGCAGAGTTCTACAACGAAACGCTTCTTCGATTTTTAACAGTTAATTTCTTTCCTGACCTGTACATCTTGACTGACGTCAAACTGACTTTACACGACGCCAAATAAATACACAAACAAAGATACAAATACGCATAGGAAGGATCGAGATGCCGCATGCTTCTATATGGCCTGGACGATATGCAGGCCACTTTCACCGTAAAGCGAGGTTGCTGCAAGAGACAGTATCATCGAGATCAGCGTTCCTAAAGACACGTAGATCCCAAGAAGATGTACTGTGGGTATGAGAAGTGACTAGAAGGAATATCCCGATCAGCTTCAGGACGATCCTAAACTTTCTTCCGTTAGAGAAAGCCACGTGGAATCGGTACAATTCGATTGGCAATTGAATCGCGAAGGAATAATTGCCAGCTTACAAATTCCAAATGAGATTTCGTCCCAGTAAAATTTCTTTTGAGAGCCTGCACAGTGGCAAGAGAAAATCCTTAACACATAATATACCTATGGGTATATTATATTATGTACAATATATACCTATACGTATATTATAGGTATATATTATTTAGCGATTCATCGTTATCATAACTGCTATTAGGTATTAGTAGTCCTATTTGAATAGTTTTTTTTTTGTTATCGTCCCACCTTTGAATCCCATGAGCTCTTTCGTTTGTGCTCCATCGTCACGGTCATCCTCTCAGATCTTTTCGTTTCCCTCGCACCGTTGCACTTTCACAACCACTCACAATTACTGACTGACTATCTTCTCACGAGGTTCCTCAGTGCCATCACTCTTACTGCACGTCGATTCGTACGTTTATCAAAAATCCATAAGCATCGTCACATGAGCTATTGACAAATACACAGAGCACAGTTCACATCGCAGCGATATCCACGCACTGAACGACCTGGTGAACCTTCTTCGTCGGCTGAGGTACAGTCACTTCCTCCAGTCAATATAGTCAAATTGAAAGGATATACTTGTAACAGATCCAATGGTAGAGACCGTTCGATCCTCTCACCGGGTCCAGATCGTAGACTGTCGCTCGTAGCCAGGAAGGCCTCTGTAAATAGTAAGATAAAAAGATAGTGAGAAAAAAAAAGAATTTAATCAATTATACAAACGCAACGAATCGTAATTACTGAGAATCGCGCAGTCATTAAATGTCCCGTTATTGAATAAACTTTTACCGAGATCAATTTTCTCGTGAATTTTTAAGTGTAATTTCACGATACGAAATCTCATTATTTATATCATCGACCGTTGTTATTGTCTTCGATACAGGTGAGAGTCTCTACCTTTAATTCTATTTATCTTTGCTCGTTACACGGTTCATCAAATTGACAATATTGTTCTCTCTAAGAGGCTTGGGAAGGATGAGTTCTCAAGAATCGTCAAGACTCCTGGAGGTGCTGGAGCGAGCAATGCCCGACCACTCGCACACCCGGTTAGATGAGGACTCTGATTGTCCGGTGACTTCAGGAAACGACAGGCAATTTCTCTCGCGAGTGAACCCAGCCGTACCTACGGGAGGGGGGAGGGGGGAGGGGGATTGTCGTACGAGGCACCAGTCTCCTGCATGTGGCTGCACTTTCACGTCTTACCGGTTACCAGCGTAAAATTGCTCCTGTGTCCACGTGACCGATGCCCTTAGACAGTGCGGATGGATGTAAAGTTTATTTTTGATAGACAAAAAGCAGCCTAAAATTCGACACGGTATTTAATTATTTAAAATCATTTAGTCCTGCAGATAATTAAACTCAATAGTCATTGTCACTTTTTATTTCAATCCTCGAGACCAGCCATTCGTTCGTAGAGCCATAATTATTGACTCTTTGACTGTCTTACAGGTTATCTCTTAAGGTGCAGGGTTGATAAAGAAAAACGGCGCAGGAAGATCAATCGGATGGATAAGAGCGATTTGTCGTGCAGTCGGCGATTACGTGTAAATTGGTACTAACGATTGTTCCTGGAGCAGCGCGATGAGCGCGTCCGATTTGAATTCGAGTAAACCGATACTTGTTATCTGATATCCATAAGGAATATCGTGACATCGGTACAGAGTGACGTATTTAAAACCGGTCGCTGGTTGAGGACACATGTATGTCACAGTGAATATATATTTGAAAGGACCAAGCAGAGACTGTAATCTAGATGCAGAATTTATTAACCTTGAAAGGATAGAATGTGAAGGTAACTTGAGGCACCTCTGGATATAAACCTGCCTGGTGTATATCGCTGTCAAAATAAATCTGCTAAAACAATGCAAATTATGTATAAACAATGGGCAGGGTGCAGAGAAGATTTTTTTATAATTTCAGGCTCTCCTTGAGATCTGTACCATTAGCATCGGTTCCTGAAACGGAACAGGTTCCTCGTTTGCTTTACTTTGTATCCTAATAATTGCACTAGGCGCCATCAGCCAATTAAACACTCACCTGCACCGTTCACTTCTGCTCCCAATGATCAGCAAACGGTCTCTGGACGCAGACGTTCACCCAGACTCCGGATTCTCTGTCTACCTTGTCTGCTTAGCCGAAGATTCGCCTGCTGTCAGAACGGAGAAACAACACAAATAACTGTCAAAACCGAAGGACGCTCCAGTGTGAATTATTGGCACGTGCAAACCGCGCGAGCGTCGACCAGCGATTAGCGACCTGGTGAATGTGCGCCTGAAGAGTGGCCTGGTAGAGCTCCCACTGGCCAAAACACCATTGACACCGGGCCGCAGTCGATGTGGGTCGCTCGTTGTGAACGCGGGTCGCTCGAGCGAAAATCCGGACATCAACTGTTTTGATTGTCCGTGAATTTATTGTCAATTCGTAACCGGGAAGACGATGTCCTTTTTTTTTTTTAAGGAATTCTTAAGAAAATCTAGTGTAGCTATGGTCTCGGTGCTTAGTGACAGGATTACTTAGAAGCGCATACGATATCCTGTATAGAAAAAAGATGAACGTAAATTTTTAAAAACTTTCTAACGATCGTTTCTTAATTTTCGAATTTTCGGCCAAGGACAAATGTTTCCCGTATGCTTTATTAGCTCGTTAACATAATTCATGGAATAATTAGTAGGACGACGCTCGTTAAGATTTTCTTTTTTTATCCAAGAGTCCAAAATTCTTAGATCACAAATAAGAAAGTAACCTGGTGATAAAGTTTCTTAGCAAAATTAAATTCCCTTCTGTATTTATGCTCTTTCAATTATTCTCAATGCACGTCGTTATTCGTTTTCTTACGTAGCAATTATACGGTCTCACGCATTTAGCATCCTTATTATAGCTCTGTGTTTGCTCTGCCAGATCTCTTAAAGCAGATTAACCTAAACTAAAATACTTAACCTCTTCGTGGGTAACAGACTCTGTCATTCTCAAGCAGAATTAATTGCTTACACGCTGTTTCGTAGGTCTCGTCGGTTTACGATTTTTGTCCACGAGTTGGAACCTCGTATGACTTACATGGGGAGCCTAATTGACTGCCGATAAGTACGAGTTCTTCTTTACCCTCTTAAAACTTAACGATCATTATCAATAATATAATTACAGAAATTCGTGAAATTGTTTCTGTATCGGTTAAAAGAAAATTTTTAACCAAAGTACATGACCTTTCGAGAAGCATTAAAGAAAACGTCGCGTAATCGGAATTCCAGAGGATGTATAGGTCCGTAGTCGAAGAAACGTCTGTATCTAATTAATCGAAGAGATACTCGCGACGCAGTCTAAGTAACGGTACGGAGTAGAACAGTCGAAGCGTCTAACGATTACGTCAAGAAGTAACAGCGTCGTTCTAACGGTTAAACGGCGACGCACGGCGTCACTCGAATAAGGCGCTTGAGACGCTATGCGCTTACACGTACAGATGCGTATTGCTACTGCCCGAAGACGATGATGGCTGATCGAGGATACATTAAGATTTTCACCATCGATCATCCCGAGATACGTAATTCCGTTTGACAGGTAACAAAAATGGCCGCCGCTGCAATTATACTCTAAATGGTTACACACGCAGTTTCCTTTTTTGTTTTAGACTTACTCGTATACTTTATTTCATATGGACAATTAAACGATACATATACATGTGTGTACGAATTACGTGTCTTCTTATCAATAAGTTTCTAATACATCTCGATGCTGAGGGACGCGACGTCATTATTTTTTTTCTTTCATTCATCCACACGCCTCGCATACCCACGGCAGAGTTGTTTTACGTACTTCATACTTGTACGTACGATAAAAATTAAACGTTACTACCCTGTAAAATGCGTAATGCCAAAGTTTTTTCTCTTTATATCGTTTATACTTTATTTATATTGTTTATTGATACTCGAACGACTAATACTCGGATTAACGATATAAATAGGTAGTTTTTTTTTTTTCATGTCCGTAGTAGCCCGTTCGCGACGGGTATTAAAGACGATGACCATTTTTGTTTTTTTTCCCCATTTGCTTTTCGCAATCCTGCATTTCAATTTTCATTTCCGTCTTCACGTGACTGGCCGAAAAATCTCTTATCATCGCGGCACTCTCGTGACGATCTCACGCGGTGCTCCAGGTTATCGCTATTGCGAATATGAGACGCAAAAGGGAAAGCACAAGATGGCCGCTCGCCGTAACGAATAATAAAAAAAAATTTAACGAAGGTACGAGAGCCATTAATATTTGATACTGCAAATGAAGTATCTGAGTTGCAGTGAAAATGTACACGTAGCCACGCGATTGAAATTTTTCTAGGACCGCTGGGTAACTTCCGGTTAGTAAGGCGTGTACACATGTTAGTTACAATAAAAGAATTACAACGGATCGAAACAAATTGACGATCGGGTTTATGCAGATCGGTTGGGATTATTGATCACCGAGCTGATCGATCCGGTATTTGTTTCCGTCCGTTGCTCTTAGTTCGTATCGTATAGATCACTTTATTAAATAAAAATTCGACGAATGGTTTATGAATGAGAGAGAGAGAGAGAGAGAGAAAGAGAGAGGATGGTCCCTAACGTAATGTGCGACGCTATTGCAACGTTCGAATCGCTCGTTTCAATTTCCGTTTCCTTCCTCCTCTTTCAGTTTCGCGCGACCGGAAACGGTCCGTCATATCGTATCTTAAACTATCAATACTTGTCGAACGAACGCGAGGCATCGTTACACAACGTTATGCTAGCTTCGAAATGGTAGATAATACTTGAAAAAGTTTCGTGTCAACCGCTCTGACTTTTCGCACGCACAACAATGGCGACGTCTTTGATGATAAAAATCATTGATTAAAAAAAAAAGAAAAAAAAAGACAAACAGGCAGACTTCATTTACAGAGCGAGACTGTCCGGTGACGCATTCGTGAATTACTTCGTTTTAAGGTATTCGCACTATTTAATTATTTCCAGTATTGATAGCCGCATGGCAATTATATAATTATAACTCCTTACGTCACTCTGTCGAAACGTTTTATTATTTATATATATATATATATAAAAAAAAAGAATAAAATAAATAAAAAGTCTCTCAATTGTCTCGCTCGTTAATCCGCGTCTGCGCATCTTACCTAACGTATCGACGGGTCCTTGATGATTCGGTAAAAAAGAACGTATAAAATGTTTCACCGTTCATCCATTAAACGCGGATTCATCGTAATAAGTCGACGAACGCGCAACTGCAACGGTCATTCGATAAGGTCGTCGCGGAGCCGTATCATTAATTTACGTATAGCACGCACACGTTGCATAAATACATTGTAGAATAATTATCTACGTCTAGTTACATATCTCTACGAGCCGTGAAATAATTCCAAAAAAAAAAAAAAAAATTTAGATCGGAGCAAATGGTGGGTCAGGGGTGCTGGGGTCATCAGATAAGGGAAAGGGGAGAGGTCACAGGTCGGAATCGTAAAATCTTGCGATTACGGTAAATAGACACATAAAGCATGATAACCCTGCTATACAGTCTTTACGATATTGAAAGTACAATTGTTCGTCTCCTAGTGACAATCATTAGCCTACGTTTAAAATTTCGCGCCACTGTGCCGGGCAGCACTGCAGCGCCCCGATCGAGTAAACTAAATAAAGATGACGTGGATTATAGGACGAGCGTCCGTACGTGGGGAGAATAGATAAACGAATGAAAAAAAAAATTAATTAAAAATACAAAAAAAAACATCATGACAACGCCTTGACAAACTGAACGTCACGAGTTAAAATTTCGATTGTTCCATCGAGGAGGGAAGGAATCGACGGTCTCATTTTCGCAATGGTATCGGGGCTTCGGCCGTCGCCATCGCCTAGAGGTCGGTGTCGTACCAGGCCGCGACCTGATTGTTATCCTGAGGTGGCGCTGGTAGCTCCTCCAGATGATCAAAGCTCAGATCGCCCTCGTGCGCCACGTCCATCGTGTCCATCGCTCCGTAAGTCGATCCCCCGCCGATCTCCAATCCTTGCATCGAGTCTATTGGTATCTGGTCATAACCTGTTGATATCAATTGACAGATAAATAATCATCGCCTATCAATGTTTTCCATCGATTTCATATTAAAGCCAGGACGTATATATCCGTCCCTGATGCGTCGACTCGACATGATTGCACGACGACCATACCCAGACCCCCACCCAGAAACCGTACCCCGTGCCCACCCGTAAATTGCAGTTGCACTTCTTTGAAGAAACCAAACGCTTCGAGTACAGTCCCATTCGTAAGTAACGGACAGAGTGCTTTCGTCCGTTTAAAGCGAGTGGAATCAATATCAGCGAGTCGCGCGGCGAGGCCATGCTTGTTCGCGAACCCCGGAGAGGCTTTTATACCGTCCCAACCTTACCAGAGAGCGCCGGTTCGTTTGTGTCTGGCCGAGGGAGGATAAAATTCCAATATTTAAGAGAGTCAAAGGAGAGGGGAAAAAAAGTGAACGAGAGAGACACACATAAGGGACAAAGTAAGTACACGAGTTCTACGGCCAGAGGGCGCCACTCAAAGTTGACTGAACGACAATCCCAACGGACATATGACGTAGCTCGTCATTCGGAAAATTTCTTCGAGGAATAAACAGCAGGTAGTTAAGTGGGCGTCGTGTGCTATTGATTTTTCTTTTTTTTTCAGCTTCGATAAACACAGCTCTGCAAAAGGGAACGCGATGAAAGGCAGACAAATTACGCGGCAGCTACGAGAGAGTTTCTTGATTGCGTGCCTTTTCGTACGCTCGAACAGAATCAGCCATGTTGTTTCTCTCGTCGATCCTCTCTCTCTCTCTCTCTCTCTTAATCCCTTGCCATATATCCCTTTTTTACCTTCACCGATCCACTCGGCCACAGCCGTCAGACATTATTACTCCGCGTCTCGAATTATCTTCAGCGCAGAGATTCGCAGTACCGATATAGCCACGAAGCGAAAGAACATTATGAAATTTAACGTACTTGGCGCCATCTGATTACGCACTTAGAACTCATCGCGCCTGTATCCCTTTACAGAATTATGATTACGATGGAAGATCGACAAGACGGATACGGTAGACCCGTGTGTACCAGCGTCAAATGGTAAAACGAGTACATATATCGCATGCGGAGTCGTAAAGTATCGTACGGTCGCCGTGAAAGCAATACGATGATACTATCGATGTAATCGAAAAAAAAAAAAAAAAAAATGGCCGTAACCGTATAGTAACGCGTATCTCTAGTGAGAAACATTTCTAATGATGCATAGGGCGTGCTGTGCTATTGTAATCACGTCAAATATATATATAGTATGTTTCTTACGGTACATAACGTATATCTATGGTACACAGTATATATATATATATATGTAGTATCATAGAGTGCAACAACGTGGTACGAAAAACATATATGTAATAACAGATGGCAGGCACTGTAGTAACGCACGCAAGGCAACGTAAACTCAAGCAGGCAAGACAAAGACACGAGTTCTGGGATAAATTGTTAAACAACATTTGATCAGCAAGCAGACAACAACAACAACAACAACGACGACAAATATATTACAGAGAGAAAAGCACGTATAATGGGAATTTTGAGTATCACCTATTTGTTACTGCGAGATATTCTTGATAGCCTGTACTTAAATATAAGTCCGTGGGGAGGAACGGGGGGGTTAAGCTGCTGTTGAAATAACGAAGTGTTAGATATGTTCTAATTGACGATAGCGTTATCATTGGTTACGATAGAAGAGAGTAACGTAAATTATTTGATAAACATAAAAAAAAAGAAGATATAGTCATTGAGAGAAAAAAAAATACGTTCTTGTTAGCCAATTAGCACGCGCAGGCTTGCACCATCGAAATTGATCATTATCAGATTTAAATATTATAATATATAGATATTGATTTATCATGTGTGAGTATATTATATATATATATACACATATATATATATATATATAATTTAACTTAGGGCACAATCGCAATGCACATAACGCTTTTTACTATGATACTCATTTGACATGTAAATCCAAATTTACGTTTCTGTATGTTTCCCTGGGGATTAATCTATCATGTGATATAATTAATGAGAATTGTCTCTGTTATCAGTTAATGGTACGAGGACTTACCTTGTGGCTGATAACCTCGACCTCCATGGCTGCTGTGTACACTAGGGGGTCCTTGGCCATACATACCATCATAGCCTTGATCAGGGCCAAGCATGTCCTGGAGATTAGGTAGCATAGGTCAACACAAAACTTATCGGTTTAACGTAAAGCTGGATGCGTAGATATACGTCCTGGGGGGGGGGGGGGGGGATGATATGACGTCACGTTAACTGACCGAGACTAATATTTAAACGTACTGGCGAAAAAGAGCGATCGTTAATGACAATTAGAATAATTTGATTTGGTCTATCGGAGCTCATCACTCACTTTACATTATTTCCTATTGACATACGTACGTGCGTAGACTTTCCGCTGATACGTATTACGATATTTTTCCCATTTCTCTATTCAATATTCCCTTAGGGCTTCTCTCCACGTTCTCGTGCGACATTTTAAAAAGACGTGGAATCTCAAAATGCATTCTCGGCTCATGCGGGGTGTCTCAGTGCGTTTTCTTGCAAAAATCTGTGTATACGACTTTGGACAAAGATAATTATTCTCTATTCGTTTACACGATCTACCAGCAATCCGCTCGACTAGGTGGTGCGTTTACACTGACTTCCTCTACAAGGAACAAAAGAGCTCGAGGCACGCTACACTCTGAAGCAATTCAATTCAGGAAGTGACGTAGGACATGACTTATGATTGTGTACGGTGGAACTACCGGTTACCGATAACAATGTCGTGTGTGTTTATTGACAATGAGTTGCCAGACGGAGAGCGGGAAGTTTGAAAAAAAAAAGAATAGCTCTTAGGCACGGCTCGTGTTAGAGTTTAAAAATAAATCGAACGCCTCGTGAAGTCTTTGATGATAATTTTAGAGTCGTTAATAGCCTCGACAAATCAACTCTTTGGGCGTGCTGGGATTAATGCGTTTTGACCGGGCGTGTATTGTACACGAAGCGATGAATCTTTGGTGTGTACAACGTTATGACGTTACCGATGCGAAAGCTTATCGAGGCGCTGTTTCCCGTGTCAAAAATCGGAAGCTTCTTCTCGTGAAGCGTCTGTGTATACATTTCTATTTCTTGTTTCTCTCCCCCTCTAGTCTTTTTTGAGGGTAAAGGAATGTATGGGCTGTGCGTACTGGAATAATGGACACGGGACGATAGTGGATTCTACACTACTTCTTTCATACTGAAATTAAAGGGAAAAAAAAAACGAGTAAAACTGTACACGAAAAATACATGGAATGAAAAAAAAAAAAGGGTAATTAAGCAAGCACTTTGTGCTGTTCCTACGTATACGGTGATGGTAATGCTAGGTTTTTACTATAGGTGTCACTGCGAACCGTGGCTTAATTTATGACCGTTTTCATAGTGTATTAATTATTCGAGCAACGCGAAGCATCGCTGTTACGATAAGTGTTACTAAAAAAGCCAAGCGATAAAAACAAGAGTGATTTGTTACGTGAATGAAAAAATGTGTGTATATATGTGTATTGGCACTGCTTGAAACTATTTCGCGCGCAATCGGCATATAAATGACAGTCAAAATACACGCAAAAAGTATTCGGCTAAACTGAGCCACGGAGCTGTCAAAGCGTCGCGCCATTGTGTTCTTTTCTTTAGCACGTGCGTTACCTGTAAGTCTGGACCCATGCTGAAGTCAGCATTGTTCCAGAGATTGGTGTCCTCGCGAAATAGGGAATTGGTCAGCTCCATTGACAGTCGCTTCTTGTATTCCTGAGGCTTGTCTTCGCTCATGCGGAATAGAACGGCGGCTGCGTATGTAGCGACACCCTCATTTCTCGAGTGCAGCAATTCCGTTAGGGGTGCTGTCGCACCCTCTTGTTCTATCATCTCGGCACCCTCTTTGTCGGCTGCCAGCTCACAGAGCACACCCGCTGCCACGCGCTGAATATTCTCAATCTCGTTGAACAGCAACTGCAGCAAGTAAAAAATATTTTCGTTGTGGATTACGAATGCTTTTTTTTTTTTAAGCAATGGGGTGAAAAAATTAACGAAGCAAATTATACCTGAACGAAGATCGGAATGACGTTCTGAGATCGGATGATGGCTCTGTTGTGAGACTCTCTGGCGAGGATGTGAAGAGCACCCACAGTACCCTCGACTATCTCTTCCATGCGGACGCCGTCGGCATACGCACCGGATGCCTGTTGACTGCCAGTACTGGCAACGGACGATCGTTGCTGAGGAGAGAAAGAATGATTGGGTAAGAGTGAAAATATTTTTATTTTTCTACCGATTGTTTTATGCAACAATAGAACAACTTACTCTTTGCGTATCTTGGAAAGCGCGCATCAGAAGTCTGACGAGGTGATGAATGGCGCCGTGTTCTCGAAGTGGAGCATGATTGGCGGGACAAAGTGCCAAGTTGCGAATCAGACCAATGACGGCCTTCACCAGAGGCCAACGCGAAGGCGGATGCAGCAGCTTCACTATCACCTGAATACCGTAATTCAGGCGAACCGAATTCTGCGCCATTTCAGCTTCTACGTGACGGGAGGTCAGGTGGCGCAGGGCGCATACTGCTGGTTCTGTGATCTCCTCACGATCACCGGCATTCACGATGGTGCGCACCAGGGCGTCAACTCCGCCAACTTGACACACCGTAACCTGAAATTAAATGTTGGAGGTTAATTAAAGACTGTGGATGGGGTTGAATCTCTTTGAGTTTCTCACATACCTTGTTGCGCTGATTATTGCACGTTAGATTGGACAGAATGCCTGCAGCACATGTAACGACGTTTACATCGCTGGAAGCAAGAACCTGCACCAGACCCTGAAGAAGACTTTCAAGACCGTCCACCTTTGTACCAGCGTCGGAAAGGTTACGCAGTGTCCATAAACAATTTTGAACGAGTCTCTGACTCGGATTTCCCAAATGCATTGCCAGTGCTTGCATACCGCCTGCTTCAACAATGGCAGGCTTGTTGCTGGAGCATACCGAAAGCACTGCAAGGGAACAGGAAGTGCATTGGTTTAATACTAAATAAAATTAAATGCTTATGAATAGAATGAAAGAAGATTAAAGCGTGCTTCGTTAGGCGGAATTCTTATAACCAGTGAACAGGCTGACCATAAAAATGTGTAAACATGTCTTAAGAATGTTTACATGCGGGATTTATTCAAGATAGAGGATCTTAACCAATCCTGGATAAGCTGGTATCTGGAGTAGCGTTAAAGTTACATCATCAGCATACAGCCTGGGTAGTTAATAAATTGGCAAGGTGTGTCAGATAATACATAACTAGGCTTCGTGGAAATCATTTAAATTGAATATATGAATCGTTCCAAGTACGGTGTATTAGAAACAGTATTCGATAGAACTTTTAAGAGTAAAGAAATGAAACCGTACCTTTCAAAACTCTGGATGTGGTCCAAAGAAGCTTCTCATAGTCGTAAGAACGCATGATGCGCACCAGTTCAATAGGTCCTTGCGAAGCCAAGATGATGAGCTTGCTTTCCTGGTTTCCATAAGCAAGAATCTGCAGACAGTCTGTAACGATGGCAAGGAATTTGACATTGTTACGCTGAAGTAGGGCAACCATCTTTTGCAACCCTCCAGCAAGACGAACAGCCATCTTCGATCCATCTTGATGAAGTAATAAGTTGTGCAGGGTAGTGATAGCATAGAACAAAACTGACTCCATCGGTGAGCTGAGTAATTTGACAAGGGCTGGTATGCCACCGCTTTTGAAAATGGCCAAAAGACCCTGTCTGTGGTGGGATAAATTGTGCAATGTGCCAACCGCGGCTTTGGTGGATTCCAGGTCGTCACTGTTAGAAATGGCTCGCACCAAGGCAGCTACCATTTGAGAACTGTTCATGATAGCGTGACGGGAGGCTTCCTTCTTTGAAAGCTGGTGGACCATCATGGCTGCTTGTGAAACCACTACTTGATCTTCATCGTTCAATAACTTGATCAATTCAGGAATCGCACGAGTTGCCAGATCCGCATCATCCTGGTAGTTGATCAGATTGACAACAGCATGTTTTAGCATTTGACTTGGTTCAGCAAGACGTTGCACTGCTGTCGGTTGGGCTGGATCAAATTGGGTTGATGGGATTTCAATGCCTTCTTCTAATGTTTCGGGAAACATGGCCGCACGTACACGCTGAGATCGAGTGTGACTCAGCTGCTGATTCATTTCTATTGTAAATCAGAACGAGGAAAGATATTTCAGTTGTATCTGATATTCCATATCTGATATTGTTGGGATTTCCTATGTAGCTATGATAATCACCATCGACTTGATCCTGTGTAAATCCTTGGGCATAACCCTGATCTAGATCAAACATTAGTGGATCTCCTTCCATCTCATCATCTTCTTTGCCGGACAGAGAATGTGCTTGAGTGGCAGCACCAGAATGGATTCCAGAATCTCCCATGTAGGAGTTCTGTTGCCACATCAATGTCTGCTCCTTCGCAGACCCCATTGGTAGATCACCAGGTCCCTGGTAATTTCCATGGGACACTGCAAAAAATTATTTTATTTATGTCAAGTCTTCCATACACACATCGTTAATAATTAAAACCATATAATCGAACTTACTGGGTCTAGACTGACTTGACGACATTTGGTAACTCATGGTTGTAACGGGCGAGTCGTTCCACACCTGCCAAACAGCAATTAAAAAATACAAAACACCATAAATTACAATAAGCTCTAACAAAGAAATAATATATAAAAAACAAAAATACAGACACCCTCTAAATTCTTTTCGATTCTTATTACAAAATCTCAAAAATATCTCGAAAATTGCGTTAAAAAAAGATTCTCACCATAAGGTATCATAAGCTACAATCCAAAACTATGAATTAAATCACCATTGTACATAACGATTACGACATACCGTAATGTCGAAACAGTAAGAAACCGTCTAATCAGAAGACGCGCACTGCAGAGCCCTAGGAATCCGTAGGACGCGAGAAGTCGGTCGTCGCGACGCCGAGAGATAAAGATACCCGTAAAGTATCCCAAAGTAATTTTGTAACGCGCCGCGAAGAGACACGTAGGTATAAATTTTCGCTTGAAAACGAATGAGCGTCCTGTTGTATCAGCTAACGAAATGGTCGTCAGGTGCGATGGAAGCCGGATGTTCCGATTTTCCTCAGGAGCAATAAGAGCCTAGGACGCGTGGGTGCACCGCATAACAAAGGGCCCGAGAATGCAATGCATCACCATTTTCTGACAATTGTACGGCGAGCGGGACTGGGACGGAGAGGCACGAAGATGGGGAAGAGATGGCAGTACGGTCGGGGGGTGTGAAGGGTGTGGAGAATGTGGGGCGATATACCACAGCACTTTGACACACCCAGCGTAAACACCAAGTACGAGGAGGAAAATGATTCGTTTAGCTAAAATACCCTTAGAGAGCTTGAAAATTCGTTAATTCTTTATATTTACCGTTTACCAGGTAACGATGGGCGCTTCTTCCGTCAAGACGAGCGAAACTGGTGACTCACTGATCCCGCACACTGTCCACCAAGTTGCTTCCCTCTCACACAGTCAGGAAACAGTTCTCCACCGTGCACTGGCCCGTCAACTAAAGATGGCCGAAACCGACGCGCAACGAGCGATCGCAGCGCCACGCTTTGACAACAATTTGTAGAGAGCAGTTCAGGAATTTCCGGTATTATTTACGATTCAAATGGGGAAGTAGTGAAAGAAGAGATAGAGAAAGAAATATCGTAAGAATATTCCACGCATTTTTAAAGAATGAGACACTGGCAAAACGTCATTGTACTCGGATAGGTAATGAAATTTTTCGTTCCTATATCTTTCACCGGTTCTAACCTTAAAATAAAAGAGCAAGTCGAACATTCAATAAAAAAAAAAAAAAAATGTACAGCTTCTGAACATAAAAGGACGTTTAATGATGATACATAAACGTGCTCCTAAGCAATAATTGTGGTACTAAATTCTGAAGGTAACTGAGAATCACTAATATCTTATTCTCAACATGACTTTCTATATATTGCCGATGGCTGATAGCACAAACAGCTACCGCCATAATCGTTGAACGGCATAAATAATGTTCGTGCAGTGCAAATCTGATATACCGATGCTTCACCGACAATATTGTCACCTGTGAGTTCAAGCAATTCTTCAAGTAATCTGAACGAGCTGTTCTCAGTCGATCACTCGCTGGATTCTGCGCCATCTCTTGGAGCTTTCGTAAAGTTTTCTTTATGGCCGGTAACTCGATCTACGTTTTACCCAGGAAACTCATTCTCGCGTGACGCCAAATCTAGCCATATTTTAATACACTTATCTTCCGCCAGTTTTGCCGTCTGATATAAAAGAATATGTCCACGATATCTCAAGATAAAAAAAACAAGAGCTGATGTGTCGTTCTTGCGCCTACAGTTACGCAACCCAATGATCATCTTTGACGTCGGTATCGAATCATCAGAAAGACTATCTGCAGGCTTCACGGTTTACAATACAAAATGTCTTCGGAGAATTGACAGGAACAGGGCAGGTCCATTTCAATCAAAAGGACAATTTCAAAGGACAAGGTAATTTTTTAGAGGATCCAGTCGCATTTGTCTCGGGGTAACGCGAGTGTCGTGATCAAGTTTATGAGTAAATTGCACCATTGGACAGGTAGAATGCTCGTGAAATAACAGGCGACGGGAGTGCAAAGTAAAATATACTGGCTGTTTGGAGCGAACGCTATTTGTTATCGGCTGCGCCCATGCCGATTAATTTTCAAATGCGTGATAGGGGTTGTTCCTCTTCTTGTTTCTCGATGATACGTATTAACGTCGTGTTACAGGTGGCTCCCCATGCGCGACGAGCAAAGTTTTTACATGATGAAGGATGATGGCTTATGGTATATATATAT
Organism: Calameuta pygmaea; assembly: GCA_031762395.1. Taxonomy (NCBI): domain Eukaryota; kingdom Metazoa; phylum Arthropoda; class Insecta; order Hymenoptera; family Cephidae; genus Calameuta; species Calameuta pygmaea. The sequence continues at coordinate 1,892,590 of JASANN010000004.1, read as the reverse complement.
ATATGCTTAAACAAAAAAAAAAAGACCAAAGAAAGAAGAAGACATAGATAAAGGAAATGAAAAATTATAGATACCAGCTCGTTATGTATCCAAAAAAAATTCATGGACTGATACTGGCTTATCGGGAATTAGGATCGTACTTACTGAATCTTCGAGGAATGGGACCCTCTGCTGTTATATGGTATACCATGTATATATATATATATTTCTGTACAGGACTATAATATTTGATCAGGTCTCTTTGCACAGTGTAATTATATGCCTGTTAACGAATGAATTATTACCATGCCGAGGAGACAATCCGTGATTTATACCGACTCTTATTTGAGAGGGTAGACTTCGCGTTGCGCCCTGATAAGTGTCCCCGATAATATGCTAATAATGATTTGTGGTGACGGGGACTTCCGCGTTAATCTACCTAAACGCCACGGAGTCGATCCACTTGGTGAATTCCGAATTGTGGCTGATCGAAAAAGACGTAGGATAAATCATCGTTATTTCCATTCCTTTTTCGTACCTTTTCGCTCGTCCTCGCGTCAATATCGTTTTCATTTGTTTAAATTTCATTAAAAAAAAAAAGATTCCTAACTTACCGACAATATGCGCGGATAATTTCTTCTTATTTAATTTTAATTTTACACGATTTTTGTTCAGATCTTACAAAGGACTCAAATTTTCCAGTTTTTTGGTATCTATGAAATGTACGTAAGTCCTTAAAATTGTGTAGATTTATTAAGTGTCCGATTACCCCGATTTCAGGTAAACGTCGAGGTCACGCATACTCGAAGTTTGATAAGGGCCAATGAGAAATGGAACTGCGTCCATTCGTCTCACACACATCGAGCTAACGGAAACGGGCACGAAGTTCATAGAATGAATTCCTCGCAATTTCGTCCTGTGCGAAGTCGCATTCCACACCAAGCCTAATAAGACGTTCAAAAGGAAAAAGTGACTGAAGCACAATAAAAAAAAACCCAAAAAATGGATTAAAAATACTTAAGTAACATACCGACTACATTTTCCTGATTTTCTGAACACAATTACTCGTAATTCCAGCAATTGATTGATCAATGACAACAGTGACGAGTCGGTAAAGTAGATTCAACAATAAAGCAAGAGGTGGATCTGCTTATTTAATAGAGCCCTAAACCCTAATTAACCTATTAAAACAAAGATTACCTTGGTGTTGTACCGACAAGTATATTACTTCTTTTATTACAGGCTTGATAACACGACAGTACGTACGTGCCTGGGTATACGCAGCAACGTGGTGTACGAGGGAATAGGAAAATAAGTAACAGGATGACCAAACGAATTCGTTTGGTGGGTCCAGGTTGGTAACGTTCGAATGAACCCAGGTAGAGGGTGATAGATGCATCCTCAGCGGCGTACCCAATCCTACGCGGCATGCTGCTGACACGAGCGTTTATGTCTACATAAATTCTCATTTGAACCTCGATAATAAAGTAAGCATGGGGGGACAGACACGTTGCCGGTTCGGCGGGCACAAGCTGATACATAGATCACGGAGGAGGACCCAGAGGGAGAGCACCAGGAGAAGGAGATGCTGTGGAGGAAGACGAAGACGAAGAGAAAGACGGGGTGAGACTTAGTATAGGTAAAGGACTGTGAAGCATGCAGGTGATGGCGGAGGTGGTGAAGGAGCAGGATTAGGAGGAGGAGGAGGAGGTGGAGAAGGAGGAGATTGAAGACTGTAGGATGACCAGGTATGCGTTTCTATCCGTGCACGATACCCTCGAGCGTCACCAGGCTGTGGAGCATGCTTAATTATATGCATTCTCAGAATCTGCGCTGATCTTTCCTCTCCTAATGCCCGTGTCTTCTTCTGGTCTCGTGTTTGCACTCGGCGCCCTTATTTACCGTCCCGTCATAGAAACTCGAAGCTGGCCTAACCCAACCGGGAGTGCCAGGACATACAGCCAGGTATGATTATTAATTTTATTGGTAAATCGATATATCCTGTCATTCAGTTTATTGGACGTATTCTAGGGTGTCGTGGCTTGGATTTATGGAAGAGTGTCCATTTAACGACCTGACGTTACTTTCGGTAAATAAACAGCAGGCGTTGCTCTCCCTGGGGATGAGAGTGGGATCCACGGGAACGACGTCCACGTCAAGTATCACAAGCTAGGAGAGGACTGGACCGCTTGATGGAGTAGTCTCACGGCTAACGTCACTAATGTCCAACGAGGCCTGAGCAGAGACACCCTGACGGGGCTGATGTCAGCACAGAGACGATACGTGCGATTCATCACTGGATGATAGGCGCCATGGCGCGATACCGGATGCTGTGGGAGCGACTCCCCGGACGAAGACAAATCAGCCGAGGAGAGGACGAACGAAAATCAGCTGCGATACCAAGGAGAAGTGCTTTCGCGCGTCAGGATCAATTTAAAGAGGGTGCTACTAGGGGACGATCCCTCGCGGGACGCTGGACGAGCACGTGAGCGATGACCGTCGCTCGGGAGAGCTTCGGGAAAATGGGACGAAGAAGGTAAAAGAAGGAGTGCGGAGTAAAAGGAATCTTGAGGGAGGGAATACTTCCTGATAAATTATAGTGGCTTAACTCGCACCAGGTTATGTCGACGTCTCCTAAGAGGACCGGTATGGCGAGTGGGTGTCGAGCACTGACAGTGCCTATCGGAATGGCAACGAATAGGTTATACTGGAGGTCCTCAAATGGTATCGAGCGAGACCCCGCGCAGCAGAGGCTGATGAGATTGGCCAGGGTTGACGCTGGTGGCAGCGATCAGGTCCAGAGCCAAGGAGTCAGGTAGATCAAGAGGACAGGTCTCGAGGTAGCAGCGATGATAAGACAGAAGAGTCCGGAGCTAAGTATGGCGAACACTACCCTGAGATTATATAGGCTGGTTGGCTCGTGTGGAGCAATAAGATACTGCAGGACGTGGCCATCGCTGATGAGCCAACCCACACCGTGGACAGCGACAAACAGGACAGCGCCAGGACAGGACAGGACAGGACGCCGGTCGTATCGGGACTGTAAATCCGGGATTTTATTCGCCTGGTATCGAGGTTTATAGTGTCCTCAGGTGGGCCTGGTGTGGGTCCACGTGCGTGTGCGAGAGTTATATCCAGCCGTCGACCGCCAAGACGTTTGCATATCTTCAAGAGAGTCAGACGCGTTGCAGCCAATTCTGGGTCCGTCATCCTGTAATGTCCTCAGGATACACGGTTTATCGCGACGCTCGTTTCGAACGCGGTATTAACCGGCCGTCAGTGGAATTATATTTATGGCTCCGCCGCTTTATCCGAGGCCTTAATGCTCCTCTTAATTAGATACTTTGGGACATTGATAACGAGCAGTATAAAAGGTATCGGAAATTCTCTAAACACCATACCGATACGATACCGACACCAGGACAATTTTATAACTAATATCTGCACCGTGTCCTTTGAATGCTAAAATCATTATCATTTTTTTTAGTACTCCACCATGAATAGTCATCGTCTCAAGCGACTGTATGAACTCCCGGACGATAAAGTCACCGCGGAGTTCCTGGACGACGTCTGGACATTAGGTAGCAGTCAAAGGACGATAATTTTCTCGTTACGTGACAGCGAGTGGCTGTGGTGGTTAGTTTTCATTATGCTTCTTGCGTCTGGGACCGATAATAAGAAGTAACGAAGGTCATTATAATTATTCCAGATGGACGTATGACTTCTTGGGTATCCGTCTCGAAGAGCGTGCCTCTCCTAATCGCCATGAAACTGGATACTAATTTCTTTTAAAGATCCTCTACGAATGCCGGAAGCGATTAAAACGCTGTAAATTAAGCATCTGTCTGTCTTCGTGACTTCGAGTTACGTCGAACGGACTAGTCTCACCTGTAAGCTTCTTCTTCTGTCGCGTCTTGGCGGAAGTACGTGCAAGACAAGCGGACCAGGAGGAAAGTCAAAAATAAATGTTCGCAATTTAATAATTCATATCAATGAAAAAAAAAGAAGAAGAAGAAGAAGAAGAAGCAATTGATACTGTATCCTGAACTCACCGAGCTTCAACCCCACGGAAGAGGCTGAGGATCCCCTCGGTTGGCGGGCATTAAATTTCTCGAAATAAATTCAATTGCGAGAATAATTATCGTCGCTTATCCGCGATAAAATAGGATATCCTGCAGCAGGACTCGTGACAGGTACCAATTACCTTCATAAATGAGAAGCATTCAATTCAATTTTCATAAATAAGAGCTATTCAAATGAGAAAGCTCGGGTAGATAAAGAGCGAGAGATGTATAAGATGCTCAGGAAGACGGAGCAGGACGTCCTCGAGTTGGGGTAGAGACTCCCCGAAGACGACCCCAAGAAGAAGAAGAAGAAGAAGAAGAAGAAGAAGAGGAAGACCAAGGACAAAATTCTAATAGATAAAAATATATCTATATGTGCTACAGTAATAATGCTACTAACTCAGGCACAATCATCAATACTATTACTAGTATAAAAGTAGTAGTAGTAGTAGTAGTGGCGAAGGAAGAAGACAGCCAAGCAACGAGCCAGGCATCCAGGCAGCAATCAGGGTGGCAAAGGGGGCAGGCAGGAACTTTTGGTGCTGGGGAAGTGATCTAAGCGATGCGACAGCAGGGAGTAAGCTGGATATATTGCCGCCTGAGAGCGCGCTGTTTTCAACCAATTATTTCTACTTGTGGTTGCATGACGGGATAGCGGAGGATGGTCGGGGGCGGCCTGTACGAGAAAGAGGCGAGTTAATGCCATAAATACATCAGCGTTATGGATGCCAGCAATTATATGAGCCCCGACGAGGTGGAGCGCCTTGGTATATGATATGATCCTTCGCCGGGCTCATCTCGGCAACTGGTCCGGTTCTCACGTTCCTTGGCCAATCTAATTATTTCCATCTGTCCCCGTTCGATCTATTGGAATTACGAGGAGTCGTTACTAAGACCGAATACTTCCACTGGTACAGCATCGGATCATACGAACTCCTTGGACCAGGTTCATCCTCCAGTCTTGCAATTTCTCAGCCCTTAGAGCTAAGCCCAAGAGAAGGTAGAGCCCACGTGGACGTAGAAATGATTGCAATGAATAATCATTATGGGTTATTTGTATATATTTTCTTCTTCTTTTTTTTTTTAAGTACCTTGCGCAATCCCAGACGTCACTGGATGAACTGTATTGAACTTATTGAAGATATCGTCTTTGGATACGGTGGTTAACCTTGGATTACTCGTATACAGGGATTAAGACTCTGAGATGATGGGTTTAAGTTACCCAATGACTGGATTCCTGGAACCCACGCAATCTGGAGAACATTGTTGACTTTGTCATTATTAGGTACCATAGTGTCAATGACTTGTACCGATATCGATTGGCGTTCTGGAGTATCGATAGTCCATGTTTCAAAGTACCTAAGGCAATCTTGATTTTTATCTTGGTACCAGGAGAATAGGTAGCGGCATTGATTTTTATAAGACATCACTTGAGACTGATCGGACCACGGATTCATACTCAATGTATCTTTCAGATCGTGACGTATGGACTGTGTGCAATTCTCGTGCGCATCGGCCATATTTCCGATCAGTCCTGAAGCCCTCCAAGGAGTTGATTGGACCTAGCTGTAGGGGGTTCCCCGGCTTGGGGCTCTTCGTTTAATTCTCAGGAGCCCAATTAAATCAAGACAGCCTCTTTCATTATCGGCATTATCTACTAAGGATTTTTTTACAGTCGGTTTCATGCACGTGGTAATCACATATTAGATCCAGCTACTCGTCTGGAAATCATGGATATGATGTTTGCGTAACGTTTTACATTTATTATCGCATTAAGCATGTGATAACAACTTTTCAATCTCAAAGTCGAACAATTTTATTCTGCATCAGGCAAAGTGTCAGCCGTCCAATGACTAATCAGCAGGATACCAGGATACGTCCTGATAGTTAAGCGCCTAAGAACTGTTCATTGAGCAGGGCGACAGGGCCATTAGGTCCATCACTGGGATACTAAATGACGTCGGTGGAGAACGCTTAGTCCGGCTAAGGACGACATAAAGTTGCGTGTACGAAAATGAATGTTTGCTGGAATTTATTATTGCCGGGCCGAGTCGTAATTCAAAGGAGGCTGGCGTTATCTTCATCAGGCTGCACCGGCTCAGACTGAACGCCGCGTGAGCCCTGCGCCCCGACATTCATATTAGCTATATTCATATATCCAACCGTGTATATCTACCCTCAATCCTTGTCCGACACCACGTCCATCCTCTATTCCCGTATGCTGGTGGATCCCGCAGGCTCTCGGATCTGAGCCTCCATTTTATATGTAGTACCTACCATCAGCCTACGCTTCTACCACCCGCCGAAATTCACCGCGTGCAAACTTCACCACGGATCCAGTTTACCTGCTGGATGTTAGCTCGGGTTCGTTTAAGTCCGTGATGATATACTGGCACGATTTCTCGTACCCTGTAACAGCCCTTGCATCGATATAAGCAGCGACAACGTTGCTAAACCGATTTACCCGTTAAAATTTCAGTAAAATTTTCCGATATGCTCCCCGAGTTACCCGTTGCTGAACTCAATGTTGCTGGTATAGGGGTTGCATTTCGTATGGTTACTCCAGCCGTCGCAGAGATGGCGCCACTGGTTACCAACATGAGAATAAGCTGTCGTCCTTCGGCAACTGGTATCACAGATAATAATTCCCTCCGAATTGTACGCAGTGACAAGTGTAAAAAAAAAATAATACAGTTCCTACGGTCGACAAAATGACAGCGTTCAAGTTGGCCAAGTACCCCTAGATTCGTCTCATTTCTCTCTTTCATCCTTCTGGACCACGGCACCAAAGGTAAACCACGCGAGAGACTCAAGATAAATACCAGAAGGGATAAGATGGCGACGAAGAAGCTGAAAAGGCAGAAGAAGGGCTGAACCCGAGGTAGCCCGATCGTAGAAGGTAACAAACAATGGCGATAGGTAGGAAGGTCCAGAGAGAAGATCGAAGCGAAGAAGGTAGCCAGAGGAACGAAGGCAGAAGGAGTCGAGCAGCCACTGCGGGACAGCAGGTGCTTTGTCACCGCGCGAATAAATCCGGCTAGTCGGCTGCTCATTCCCTCCTGGTCTTCTTCCCTTGGTGTGTACGTCTACACCCGTGCTTTTGTACCGATGACGTCATTGAAATATGGTTGGCTTTTTCATCCGGAGGATGGAACGGTAGGAAGGCCAGACTGGTGGGTAGTAAGGTAGGTAGGTAGGTAGGTAAAGATAGGTTAGGTTAGTACGCACTTATACATACGTATGAAAAAGGCATATACATATCAACTACCAAGTGCGGACCGAGAAAGAGTACTAGTAAAAGTAGCGACAGCGTTGGTGGTAGTGACAGTGGCGGTAGGGAGGTACGAGAACCAGGACGGAGGCAGACAAGAGAACGTTTTTGTTTCCTAGTGACATTTATTTGGGCAGAGGACGTGGGTTTGCTTTGCATAAGTCAGGTGTAGCCCTGCGCGAGTGGAGACACCATGATATAAATCGTGAAGCGGGCGCGAGGAGACTGCCCACTGGCTACCTCTCTCCCTCCCTCCCTCTCTCTCTCTCTCTCTCTCTCTCTCTCTCTCTCTCTCTCTCTCTCTCTCTCTCTCTCTCTCTCTCTC
>JASANN010000004.1:1784904-1884851 GCA_031762395.1 Calameuta pygmaea | reverse complement strand
TCTCTCTCTCTCTCTCTCTCTCTCTCTCTCTCTCTCTCTCTCTCTCTCTCTCTCTCTCTCTCTCTCTCTCTCATACACTTCCAGGTACTCTTAACTCTTACTCTTACTCAGCTCCCTTCCAGCTGGACTCACTCGACATCCCGGTCCTGCAACTCTGGGCGCACTATGGTGCACCCTGTTCTGCATATAATGCACCGGCCGAACGGCCACGCCGCTGCCGTTCTCCGTTCTCCAGCAACGTTCTCCATCGGGCTCCCGCGTACGTACGTACACGCCTGTCCGATTCCATGACTCTTGCCTGGTGTGGATATATATTTGTGTGCACGTATAGTTGGCTGACTGGATGGACGCTTCTGCTTACCTGAGCTGCTCTCACTGATGACCCATGCAATGATCATTACCGAGCTGCGAACCCGTCCCAGTAGCCCCGACTGCCAAGCTAACCTAACCGGTAACTGGTAACCGGTCGACAATGTGACCTCGGGAAAATCGTCGCCGAACCTGTGAGAATGGGAATGAGCAGCGATGGTAGGGAGGTTCGTCGACCTGGAAACGGTACCGATCGAAGGACGTGGACAAGTGCAGAATCAGGCAGCTTGGGCTCCGTCGTTTGGATTAAGTCTCCCTGATCAGGATTACGTCCGGTACCCGGTTGCAAAAGCTGGTTAAGTACCACGAGGCGTCGCCGTTCGCCAGGTGTATCCATTAGCATAACCTAATGACGTGGCGAGCGCGACAAAACACGGCGCCAGGAGTCCTTGTCGATCAGGATCGCGTGTTCAGGTTTATTAAAAATTAAATAGATCTTTTAACAGACCAGGTGACGACTGGTCCTGGGCATAGACCAGAGAGTTAAGAGAGACGCAAATGACGATGATCCGACGACCTTCGTCGGCGTAACGCTACGAACACGGACGTCGCGACGCTCTGGTGCTTCTCCAGCCGTTCAAGGACGTTTTGCAGAGACTTCTTTATCTTCGTTCGACCGGGTCCATTCCTCACGGGAAAATGGATATTTTCACGCAGCTCTTTGCTTTATGCAGATGATAATCGAAAGTTTATGCACTACTGCTATAATGGCCTATTACCCATACACATTATAATGACTGTACGGCCGATGTTAATGGGATAGTGGCTTTTTGCTGGAACTAGTATCCGCTGCTACCGCTCTTGCTCTACCTATAAGCCGTGCTATCACGTGTACCGGGAGCTACTGCCGACCTTATAAGGGTCGTCTCTGTGCTTACTCGGATAGGATAATAGGATACTACCTCTTGCTTTTGTAGCCTGGACAACGGGCGGTACCCGTCCCGATCGTGACCGCCCTGTCACGACGGCAGTGCACACCTATGCTAAGTCAGCGACGCTTTGGGGGTGCTTTTGCACCTAGACATCGTCTTCCGGAGAACCGCTCGAATTAGTTTATTTTATGTAGTAGCTGGGCGAAGACCATTCGGTTTTGTATGGATATAAATTTTTTTTTAATTATTCCATCCTACTGGGTCTTGCTCTAAAGGGATATCCTACATAGAATTTATTGCTGATCGGCAGAGGCAATTCTTTCTTTGGGTTCTAACAGCTACCTAAAGCCATACTTTACCGAATATATGTATAGGCGCTCGAGCATCGAAGTTCACGTGGATCGGACGCACTAGGGCCCCCAGATCGTATCGGACGAGCGAGTTTACGTAGAAATCCGCGTTCTACCGGACCTCACTGATCCAACCTTACCTCCGTGCAACCGATCGCCACGGTCCCCGACTCCTGGTATCGCACTGCGAATCGTCTTCTGGATCCTTCTCGCATACATTATTTAGCCTGGTGATTTGCGGGCTTTCATCAGTGCCCATTAGCATGCGGGAGGAGAATGTAATTTTTTTTCGAGCTCAAAACCAAACAATACAGACTCTGTTGGTCGTATTAATGATTAACGATTAATTGATTAAAAAAAAAAAAAATGAAAAAAGTAATAACATCGTTATCAATTAAAAGTTCGATCCGGCGTAATGACTTAATTCAGCAATAACTGGGTATCATAAAGTATGAAATAAGGAGTAGTAAAATAAAAAATTCTTTAACGGAGCCGTAAACTCTTCAAGACGATGGCGATGTAGATAAGGTCGAAAAGGTTGAGGAGGTTGAGACGATGGAGAAGGGCCAGGTTGGTTGCACGTCGCTTACCCGAAACTCGTGACGTTTATGGGCCCATACGGCGGTCGGTTGAACCGAGCTGATCGGTTCATAAAGCATCCGGCCACGATTCTCTGTAGCCACAAATCAAGTGAACTGGATCGGTGGGTCTGTGTTTCAGTGGTCTGCGGTGTCTATGTGCTCACGGGATGCACCTAGTGCAGAGGACCATGGAGGCAGCCACGAGGAGACCAATACGCGCGCTATACACATCCAGGTCGCTCTTAGCAGGAGGACGGACCGGCGTGATACACGCAACGATGCCCCTAAATCACTCGGACCCGCGAAGGAAGTCTGCCCAAGAGCGGGCAGATCGTGAAGAGAAATAAAGAAATACGAGAGAGGCAGAGAGAGAGAGAGAGAGAGAGAGAGAGAGAGAGAGAATACGAGATCCATTTACAAAGAAACAATCAGGACTATCTCAAAGATTTCTTTCGATTCACCCACCGAGTATATTGGAATAGGAACTATGGGTGTTACGGTATTTTAATTTAATCTTGTGTTTTTTTTAACTATCCTTTCAATGCGAAATAGCGTCCTTTCTTGTGGTCCATGACGCGATATGGAAATTCCCAGCAGTGCCTAGACCCGACTCGGCCATAAATGGGGAGACTTCCTGCGCGAGGGAAGATTTTCGCAATCTTTATCCCATCCGCGAATGCCTTGGCGTTTCTCTGTGTTCTTTATCACCGGAACGGAATGCTTGATAACGTTTGATTTGTTTCAATCATAAATACAAGGGGACACGTAATATACCCGGTATACATAGCCATACCTGTAGATACGTGAAGGCATGTAGTGTCCGTACTGGACACCGTGGCGCTGCAATAAGGCACTGGAGTCATAATGGGGATTCTGAGGATCTACGAAAAATAAATAAAAAAATATTATACGTACGTGGGATAAGGATTCCTACATTACCGACAGAGCGATCTGTTGGTAATTAATTAATGGCTATTGAAAGAATTGTATAAATAGTGCGCTATAATATTTAGGATTGTGTGCGCGAGGGTGCTGTTAGGTTAGGTTCAAGTTCCTCTGCTTAATTCGGCTGGATAACCCTACTCGGCGGCAACGCGCGCCAGGATATATTTGCATTCCGCTCAAGTGCACGCCGACAAGACAGGAGGCATCGAATGTTTAATTCAAGATACGAGAGCCCGAAGCGTAGGGTAGCAATTGATGGGACAGGGAGGCGCGTTTGTTGAGCTAATTACTGTAAGGCGAGGCGCTTACGCGCGCCGCTACATACAAACGGCATTACGGCGAGGACCATCAATCCCAGGCGGGCCAGAGGGCCAGCGAATGGGGCCTCCGCGTGGTCCTCTTGGATACTGAGAAATTAATTGGAATGGCACTCTTTCGGGACGCGCTGCCAGAGAGCGTGGAGCAAGGAAAGCGGTGCCGTTGCGTGAAACCTTGGGTAGGAAGGCAAAAACGAAGATCTAGAGGGTAGGAAGACGTGGTAGGGAAAGAAAAAGAAAAAAGGAATGACTTTTGAGGTTATTTAGAAGATTGGATGGGTCCGGTTGAGGAAGACGAAGAGGTCGAGGATAAGAGGTAAGACGTCTTCTCCACGGGTGACGCTGCGTGGGTTATTATTGTGTACACGGAGGTGCTGCCATCTATGCGCTCGGATGATCCTTACGCTTACTGGATGGCGTCTTGCATAACGGCCCCTTGGGTCTCTTCGATAAATAATCGAGTCTGATAATTAAGACGGCTCGTAGCCGAAGCGCTTATGCGCTTGGGGGTGTGCAGTACCCTGCTGATTCTTCACGGCATGACACCAGCCAGGACTTGGAGAAGCGTACACGCGAGCCTCCGTTAACTCTACCCAGGGAAATATATCGTCCTGGTGGATGAGTACGGAATCCTAACGATCCCAGGTAACGATAAAGTAATCGTCCTGGCCACGCAGGGACGTCTTAACTTAGCGCAAACGTTAACAGGGCATCCCTTGACTTTCAGATTCTCCACGAAGACGCCTATAGAATATATTCAGAGAAGAGCCTGACTCTCCAGGAACAAACTATCAACCCTTGCTGGGTTGCCTATCCCCAGTGTCTTGCGGCCCGTATTTACACCACCGCAACGTCGTCTTCTGGGACAAATTTCCCAGGTGTAATTGGGGAAATGAAATCCGTAGAATTTCGCAGCCTCGACCCTCCCCCGCGGCCGAGAGGACCGCGGGCTATACGGCCTGCGGATTGGGGTGGTTCCTTCGGTAAGCCTGTCACGGGAAGACGAGGATGCGAAGCGTCCCGACGTCTTAGCAAGGAAGGAGTGTCGCCTCTGCGAGGGGTTGAACACAGTCCCCGACGCGGAGCAGAGAGACGGAACGAGAGAGCGGAGCAGTCAAGATGAGAAAGGAAGGGCATAGGGTGTAAGCGGCGTCGGGATGAAACGAGGCGTCGGGGTGCCGACGTCGTGCCAACCCTGGGGCCTGTGCTCGTTATATCTTCATTAACTGGCACCGTTCCGCCAGGACTTCTTAGCGCCTCGTCCTGGCTACGATCTACATCGGGGATACGGACTCCTTTCTTTTTTCAACTACTTTCTTACAAGATGTCCTCTTCTTTATTTAGTTCATGCTCCTCCTTATCAAGAATGTCACGCAGCTGCCTTACACGTTTATTATTAAAACAACTAGGGCCCGGCATATCGCACTCTACGGCACTGATTGATTCCCAAATAATCAGGTAGAAAACAATTTTTTTTTCCCTACTATATTTATTCAATTTTTTGTCTTTCAGCTGCTTTACTCAATTCGCATTTTTCTTCTTTTTCATCGCAATGCGTCACTGTAAGCAGTTCCAATCAGCCGGAATCATGGCGACGCTGGTAAGACGTCATTATGGGGCAGCACAGCAGTATCGCAGGAACGTCGCTCCGATGTGGACGCGGTCGTAAATATTCAAGCACCAAATAATACCGGACCCAACCCGCGGGGTCTAACCAGACGAGGAACAACCGAGCGACTGCTCCTCGCTCTGTAATGAAGGACATCCTCGTTAATTAGCCAATAAATTATCCTTCACACTCAAACAGCCGGTCTGAAGGAATCTCCTTTTTCTTGGAGTCGTCGTTTTAGAAGGTCGAACGACATATTTTACGACACCTATCCTGCACACTGTGAAGACATTGATGCATTTCTTAATATAGCACGACAGTCGCCGTTCATCTTTTAACGGTCTTTGATATCTTTGATCCTCTGGTTTTGTATCCCGGTTGTGTTCCTGGTGCCTCCTTAGACATTTGGCTCCGCGCGATCCTGATACTCCCACCACGAACATATTCCAGTGGAAGATGAAAAAAAAAAGGTCCAGGATCATCCACTGTCACGGGATGCGTATCGTGCCAGGTGAACGTGCATCATATTAACTACTTCCTGCCAGGTACAGTCATCACGAAAACTAACTCGACCTGGTGATCGTCCGCAGATTCACTGGCAAATAGCTACTCGTTGAAATTGGCACCAGGTTCATCCTCAGGATCGGTTTCGAAGTATCGAGATAGATAAGCACCGGCTTGACTAGCCGTTGGAAATTTCTCCGGATGAGCTTCCAGGAGATGAGCCCTGAGTTCCTTAGCGAAATTCGTCTGGTACGAAGCGTCCTGACAGACGTCACACTCGTAGATCGTTTGGCCAGGATGAAGATTCGTCGAGATCACGTGCTTCCTGAGGTTCTCCTGCGTTAAAAAGAAAAAGGACGTCAATGCTTTAAGTTACATTCCCACCGATAGTTCTTGAGCGGACCTCGCGCCAGCAATCCTGACGTTCATCGGCTAGGACCAGTGCGGTTAAGTGCTCGCGCTTTACTCCTTCGGAGCTAAGTAGCCGCCGGGTCGTAAACATCTTCCTACCAAGAGTTTATACGAGCCGTTGATGGCACCGACAACATCAAATTTAATTTCCCATAAGTAAATCTTTACGCGGGCAGTATCTCGTGGCTTATGGCTAAAGGTGTATCCACACGTGCACCACCGATTAGAAAGAATATTAAAAAACAAAAAGAAAATGCACTATATAACTTCCCCCCCAAAAATAACAATACAACAGAAAAAAGTAACACATCTTAATTCTCTCCTAAGATCTTTTGTTATCCTCGCGTCAATTTTTCATCCCCTATTGGCAACACCTTCGCGTCGATTTACAGCTATCATACCAACAGCAGAAGCACAGTTCTCGAAGACCCCCAAGGGTGGTCCACCCCCCCCCCCCCCTCTGCCGAAAATCAATTTCCAGACAGTTTGCTCGCTGGCACACGCCCGGTAACTCGAGCATACTTCATTTTGCATAATGACACCGGATGTATTGTGCAGGAGGGTTGTTCAAGGTATATACCTCGGGGAACCCCCCAAGGATGAGTACGAGACTATATTCACGTGGACGTGCGTACGGCTTACACAGTCACGCACAGCGCGGCGGTAGAGGTTGGTACTACATCCGACCTAACCTAACCTAACCCAAGGAACCTCTACGAATACAAGCGAGAAGTCCGTTGAAAGTGAAGGCGAGATTAGTGCGCACAGAGTCCGCGTAGGTGGTGTTGGTGGTAAAGTAGGAAGGTAAGGAAGGTCCCGAGGGAAGAAAGAGGTGGGACGAAGGAGCGAGAAAGAAGCGTGTAACCAGCCGAGCTAAATCATAACGCGGAAGGTGGCGCGTGTAATCTCGTTGACGCAGCGCGGCTTTGCCGCCACCCTGGAGAAGAGAAGATCGCCCCCGTTAAACGGGCCGTGCCTCGCACGTACCTTCGTTATTAAAATACCGAGCAAACAGCCGTCGAAGAGGGTGCCAGGATAGATATCGGTAACATCTGCTACGGCTTCGAGTTCTAGCTTCAGTTTTATTCAACGAGAGGACTGTACGTTGTCGGGTATTGGGAACCTAACCTAACCTGTCACACACGAGGTTCCTTTAACGTTAGGAGGTAAGTCCCGTCGTTACTTTATTAACGCCAATTGAGAACCACTGGAATGAGTTTATGTCGCTATCAAAAAGACACCAAGTCTTGTATGCCAGCCGCATCCCAACTAAAGCTTCAAAGAGCATTAGCATACTGGCCGCTGTATGACTGGACCCGTGCGTGTGTGGGCATTCGGTGAGCACAATTAACTCGTTATCTTATCGCGCGGCAGTGCAGTCCAAACATAAAGGTGTCCCCTCGCTAAATTTACGTATGACGACAGAAGTACTGCGAACTTCGTGAGTAAATTATTTAACAGCAATATCGAGTTACGAGTGACGATACTGACTGGCGTTGCGAATCCGTTTACGGAATTCAAGATGGCGACTTACCAGATTGTTACTGGCGTATGGACAGTGACGACACTTGTAAGGTTTGACGCCGGTGTGACGACGTGCGTGACGTCTCATGTGTGACGTCAAGTTGGTCCTGAATTGGCAGCCGGGGTAAGGACAAGACCGATAACTGGAATCTTTAAAGTCCTCGGTACGCGACTCGTGTCTTCGCGTGTGCCTGAAATCAGTGCATAAAATTAATCTTCGAGGACAAAAATTTCATATTTAAGGTTATGTAGCCGTTCAGTCTTTTGATAAATCCCTATGGCCTTATGGGTATTTGAGTTCTGATGACGTTTATCGGCAAGGATTACCGTGCGAGTTTCATTGACATCGGCAGATGTCGCGTCAAGCGTATATGAGTGATGCTGATATACGCATGGAGTGTATGGTAGATATGGCCATGAGGCACGTAATGGCGCGTTTCCAGAGCTCGACCACCGGTGCCACCTACCATGCGTGGTATATCAGTTTCGAAATGCGTGACACGTTTAATTAAAATGCTGTATGATTTACCTCGCCGCACACTGCGACACCGTCGCGCGTTACCCCCACGGACTCTCACGGTAAGTACTCAATTCGCGATGAAATATCGCGGCCACCTCGCAAATCTACCAACCTACAAACCGTCCACCACCTACAAGACTCCCAAATACGGACGTCCATTATGGGCTCTATGATCTTGCAACAGGGATTCGCCCGAGTCTCAGCAGGAACTTTTCTTCGTCCTAACCTCAACCCGGTTCACGCTTCAGCCTGAGTCCGAACCCGACCCTGGCTAGAATCCTCATATTATTGTTATTATTATTCCTACTTCTCGTAATCCCCTTGTTTCTTCTCATAGTTGACAGAGTGTCCCGACTACTCGTGTACAATGGTACCAAAAGAAAAAAAGAGAAGAAGAAAAAAAATAAGCAAGAAAGAAGAGCATCCTGACGAGTCGCTTGACTTTTACAACGCTCCGGGAAATGCGTGGGCGTTTTTATTAGCCCCGAGGAGCGGCGTCGAGAGTTCCAACGACAATGGTGAAAGTAACCACGTTTCTTTTTCTTTTTTTTTTCTTTTTCTTTATCTCTTACCTCTCGTTGATCTATACACGAATTCTTAAGTACATGCGGCTAACTCCTCCGTTCCCTCCCCCCACTCGGCGTCCTCCTTTCCCCCCCACGCACCCGTCGTACCATCGCAGTCTCCATAGGACGACATCCAACGGATACATTCCTTCAGCTCGATGATGAAGTAATTAATTTGGCAATTCTCATTAAACGATCGATCATCCCGTGGCGGTTAGCGCCTAATGCGATGATCGTCTGCGCGTCCCTGAGTAAATTGGCTGGGAACTGTTTTGAAAATTTTCTATCCAAGCATATATTACGTAAACGTTAATCCGACACAGAGGCATTCCTAGGATATTATTTTTGGTCCATTCTCTATAAATCACCATAATCAATTTAATGATGACGTAGTAATTAATATATGCGTAAAATTTTAGGAACACAAGCTCAGTGAACCTTTGACACACCTTCTCAGCTGTATCGATGTCTTGGCTGCGTAAGGACATGCGGAACAGGTGTACTTCCGGTCCTGTGCGGAAGTCTCGTGCACCAGGAGTCTGTGGGACCTAAGTTCGGCGGCAGTGCGCAGGATCGTCGGGCAGCCTGGAAGTCCGCACTTGAATCTTTTGCCAGCATGGCGTAGCATGTGTTGCCGAAGAGCGTGTCTGAAAGAGAAAAGATGTATGTATCTATATATATATATATATATATATATATATATATATATATACCGAGTGAGACAGAGAAAAAAGAAAGAGAGAGCATTTGTATATGCTACATGTGTGCGTAATGGGGAAAAAAATAAAAATAAAAATAAAAAATAAATACAAGAGGTCGAGACTGGTCGAGCCACGGAATGTTCCAGCATCGGCATGGAAGCTGGAATCGAAACGGGAATTCTTCAGGATCGGCTGATAGGCAATGGCCGGCAGGGCCGCGAGATCTGGGCTGTCCGATAGGCGAAGAACCCGGCTGCAATTGGCTACGCAAGTGTAACAAAGAGTTTTACATTGTGGGGGATATACACGCCCAGGCGCGAGTATATCCACTTTACATACGTTATTCGCGTACGCATCGCTAAGAAGGTATCAAGAATCGCCGAAGAAATTATAAAGAGATTTTTCAAAGGTTCGTGAGGATGCCTCATAAGGAAACCAAATAGATATATGCCTCTAGCTGGCGACTAAACAGATGCTAATACAGATTGATGGAATACGGTAGTAGAAATTATTATTTAAAAAAAAAAAAAAAATTATGAAATTTGAAAATCCTAAATATAACGTCACAACCGTGACCATGCGATAACCGATAACGAATTGTTATCGCTCCTGCGATTGTCGGCCGCGCGACCGAAGCCGCACGATCAAGATCAAAGTTTCGAACCAGGCGGTCGGCCGGTGCGTCAGGAATTAAGGGAGCCGCCCGAAATAGAGGAACTATGCTAATGCGCGACGGGCTGGTTTATGGACGGTCGCTGATGAGAGATCGGCAGTTTTTGTGGAATGTCGCAGGCGTGACAAGACGCCATTAGCCGCGCGGTCTATTCGTCGTTGGGCAACCGGATGCGGTCACTCTCGATAATTTACCTTTGAACTGTCATCGTGTAAAATACGTCGGTGCGCGACATTATTTAAAAGTATAATCCTGTCGACTGTTAATTATTAGATTCGTCAATAACACGTAGAGACGTACGTTAACTGCCCAGGCTCTTGTGACATTTCGACAAATAACAGGACGGGAAAGAGAAAAATATCAATAACGAAGAAACCCGTTCTCCATAGTCATTGGGACATTTCCGGATGACGCTCTTCGCTAGGTACAAGCTCAATGTCGATTTGACCATAATCGCACGATCGTGCCAATTTTTAATTTTATCCAAGAAAACTGCCAGGACTTAACTTTTGTTTCATTGCCGTTCGCAGTCCCGGGATGATTCGCTATCACCTGTAAAGGTCAATAAATATAAATCATCCGGAGCGCAGCTAATCAATGAAAAGAAGCCCCCAAAATTTAAGTGACAATTCGTGTAATTAAAATCAAGTAGCTAAGTATAGGATGTAGGAGTTCGGTTTAATGGCGATATATGCGTTGACTTCGGGGATCCATGGACACCATGGATTCATGGTCCGAGCAGTAAGGTAGGTTAATGTAACCTGGATGGGTCTCCAGGAGTTCAGGTTGGGAATGGCAAAACGAGTGAAGCGCCCGTGCATGTACAACGTAGAGGGAGCCATGGGAGTGAGCACGGGCATTAATTAAAAAGGTTGCGCATTAAAATGATTTGTTTTAATTGGCTGAACGCGCTGAGGTATTTATGGCCGGTCGCTCTCTGTCGGTCGATGCGGATGGCGAGGATTCATCTGGGTTCCACTTTAAGCGATCTTGGTCTTACACCCCCTTCCTCATGGATATCCACCCTTGGTTGGGTCTCTGAGCTTGTCCCCTTTGGTACCACAAATTTTTATTTACAAAGCACCCTTTAGACTTCTTGTGTACAAAGAGTAAGCAGGCGCGAGCATTAATTATCTCTGTAATAATGTATGCGCATAATTATGGTTTTTTTTTCTTTTTTTTTCAAATATCCCGCCAATGCTACCAGTTATGGATACAGCATAAAGTCGGTCCAGGACATGATTCAGTATACCAGGAACGATAAAGTTGATCGGTGGAGACTCGGCGTCGTTTATCGCAGATTAAAGAAAGGCCTGTTTTGATGACGAGCGCGGACGAGCTGAATGAATTCAGGTCCTTGGATCATCATCCTCGAATAAAACGAAGCCAGACCAATTATTCATAAAGATGGGTCCCGAATAGTAATTCTCTAATCCAAGCGAAGTGGGTGGAATCGAAGATTGGCTCTGGGACGGTCGGAATGGTGGCCGATGCAGAAGAGGCCGAACCCGAGCTGAGCCGAAGGTGATGCATGGCCGACGTGGCTTCGACTGGGAAGAAGAAATAAAGAATAAGAAGAATATCCGCTCGGCTGGCAGAGCCGGCCCCCTGGAGCATCGCTGTCATAACTCAATCCCACCTTCGTCCATTGGTACCTTATACGAACGAGCGTTCCAGCGTTCCAGCGTTCCTGTCCCAGCTACACCTGTACCATCGAGATACCTCCTGAGGCGCATCCTGTATACGAAGGAGATCACATGCCTCGCCATTTTCCTTCAGCAGTTACACCAGCCGATCCATCGACGGTAACACCGTCGGGTACGTATAAGCACGTTGGCCTCCTGGAATCCCGTAGCCGTGAACATAGCCACGCCGGCAAGGAATCCGTCGAGAGTGTCGTATTTGAGGTTAGGTCAGATCGTAAGACCGTAACGTGAGGTTGTTGCCAGTTGCCAGGATGGTTTCACGGAATTGGCGACTATTACTCGTTTACACGCTGGGTGTAAAGAAAAGGCATAGGAGATGGGTCAGGTTAGGTTAGACGTTGTTTGTCGAGGGCGGTGCGCGCTCAGCGAGCTCACGGCCCGTTTCATTAGCGTGATACGTGACTATGTCGGAATAAGTTCAAATTAATAGAGCCAATCAAAGGTGGCGCTCGCGTACGTATGTGTATCCGAAGTAAACATGGAGGCCCCAAGTGAGACAGGACGAGGGCGAATCTACGAAATACCAGGTCCTGGGCTGGAAGGGAGCCTCAAGGAAGAAGAGGAGGCCTGATGAGCTCAGTTTCGTCCGCAGTGCGCGACGCCCTGGCGTTTTCGGTTAACGGCTGGAGAAAGAGTAGGGCGGACGAAAAGGTGGCTGCCGCGTCAGGAAGATTAGGGGTACGTGGGGCTGTTACGCTCCCTCGATGAGGGTGGCAAATGGGTGGCGGGGGGGGGAGGGATGGTTTGAGGTTGCTTTTCCAGGGGATGCTTCCCACCTCCACCGCCTCCTCCTGCCGGTCTGGCCTGCTGCTGGCTAGGTGGGTGGCTCACTGGCTGGAGGGTGGTTAACGCTTCGCAGGCGAGGCTCAGAATAAACAACAATATTATAACGCGAGCTTAATTGCGCCAGAGGGCTCGGTAACGGGCGCATAAATCGGAAGCCCCGGCGCGAGCAAAACTACCCCCATACCAGCACGGCAGACCCAGCCCGCCCCATCCCGGGCCGCTGGAGTAGGATTCATTTACAATAAACATGTCACTCGCTAATTTCACCGAGGAAAGGAGGAATCCGCGTCTTCCTTTGGCCAGGACTCTGCCAGGACTTCCTTGGCTAGCATTTCCGAAGAACGTCCTTAGGGATGAATCAGCCTCCTCTACGTCAACCCTTGCGTACCTTCTTCCCACTCTGTCCTTCCGTTCTCCATATACCCACACCGGTCCCATGCTCGTGTCCGTACGATACCCATAAAGCGGCACTGGGGTGACCGCGAAAAAAAAAAGAAATATATATGAAATAAATAAAAAAATAAAGGGTCGTCCTGACGACGACGCGATGCGTCCTGCGATGCGATGGCTGCGGTTTGGCGACGCTTCATGCAGGCCGGGGGGGGGGGGGCCCACGACTAGACAGGGTACCAGGAGGTACGGAAGGGGTTCAGCGAAGAGGAGGTGAGTAGGCAGGAGTCCCTGGGAGCCCGCGAGTGAAGCACGGGAAGAAGAGGAGAGCCGCTGTGGAGGACGGTAGGAGGAGGAGGAGGAGGAGGAGGAGGAGGTTGGTCAGGATGGTTAGCGGCCGAGCCAGCTATATCTGCGCGTCCTCGACCGCAGGCCTGTTTTATTTTATGAATCGCAATATTTCACGCGACAACTGGACTCGCGGGGCGGTCACCACTAAACTGTCTGCATACACGGGGCCGTGCTTACCGCGTGCCACCATACCGAACCATAGCAAACCATACCACACCGTACTCGACGTAGCCCCGTACCCCATACCGCGCATATCCTACGGCCTAGGGACACCACCTAACCAACACTTACCGGCCGGGCAAACAGCATTGCATTGTTTCAGAGCCATGCAGATCTCACGCATACCATTGAACCCGCCCGCCATCGCCACCACCATCGACTCCGATGGGTCTGGGCTATCTAAGGGTGTCTATGGGGTGATCCGTAAAAAAACTATCGCAAGATCACCCAGCCGAACTCTCGAACGCAATAATAATTGTCAATCAGGGAGTCATCTTTTTTTCCCAAATAATAACAATGGTTACGTGCGACATCGAAGCATCCCCTATTATTTTTTTTTTATTACTTCAAAGCAATCAGCCTCCATCTGGAGCCTATAAGCTTTCTCGACAGCCGGTGTGCACAGTTTCGCGAATCACCCAGTATGCGTATCAACGTGTACGCGGTACATACCTGACCGGTACGAAAGGAGGCGGACGCGGAGCGCCATTACTGCAACGGAAGATAAAAGATACGCGCGCGCCACACCGCGGTCCATATATGTAAATACCTTGGGGAAGGCACATACGTAGGGTACTACACGACCACGCCGAGGACGAAGAAGAAGAAGACTGCAGGGTGAAACGTACGGTCAGTAGCGCGCGTATGTAACATACTATCTTGAATATGCGCATACATCCTGGCCGGTCGCGTATTCTTAGAATTAGGGACGTTCCAGTGCGCGGGAGCTGCCCGTCTCGTAATTACCTTCTTTCTTTCTTGCCATCCGCAATCGGCTCCGTCCATCCCCCTCGGCCGCTCTCTTCTACCTATGTTTATATACCCTTAACCCTAACCTACTCCCACCATCGCGGTTACACCTACCCATCCACCCACCGACCCTGTCCGTTTCTACTGCGTTAACCAGACCTGCTCTTACAAGACGCCTGGCGGTACGTTCGAACACTACGTAATGAACAGCCTCGGCTTGTCCAACCGCTGGTGCATCCTGGGAAATATCAATAGACCATAAGACTCTCTGATCGTCCAACGAGCTACATAATCGTATATGCTTTCTCCTAATATTTTATGTAACACAATTCCGACAGGTCGTACACATACTCGGAGTCTAGAATCTTTCGAACTTAACCTCCAAAAACGACTGTCCACTCTTTTCCTGACCGGCACCGGGTACAGGGTCAAAGTGTAGTACGGAGCGTCGGTTTTATTTAGGTGGCGGCTTACGAATCGCAAGCGGCACGATATACAAACGGCCGTAAAAGGCTTTGGAACAACAGGCTAGCCTAATCCCTCGAATGGCGAAAGCCGCGGATGCCGCAGTGCCGGCATTAAACGCAACCCTCGCTTCGAGGCTTCCATAGCCAGTATGTATTTCTACCTAGGGAGCTACCACTGTAGGCGGAATAGGTTGCCGCTGAATAGCTGCTGCTGGAACGTAACGCGAGTCCAACTCCGTGAGAGCGGCTAGACGCGGTGAGTCAGTGAGAATGAGACGGAGCTTGGAATGAGATGAGAAGAGCGAGAGAGAGAGAGAGAGAGAGAGAGATGAAGAGGGACGCAGAGAAGGTGTTAACATTTGCTTTATAGCGGTCCCTACACCCGGCAATGCTTTAATACTATCCACCACGTACCCGAGGACACAGCGCTGGCTAGGTACACATATGCCCGACCAGCCAACCAATGCCAGTATCAGAAGGCATACTTACGCGGCCCATAATACAGACCTGTTAAATACTAGAATGACCCGTGGGCTTACGGACCGCTATGAGATGTTAATACGACCTCTACGGTGGGCGCATGCGCACTAGTTCATTTATCCCGTAACCAAATATCAAGTTCGCCAAAGCTCAGTTACATGATTTTCTGTCTTATATGCTTTTAAGCATTTTTCTTTTGCACTCTCTTGCTCTTCTATACCAGCTGGATCCTCGTCTTAGTCTATATTTCTCTTCTTCGCTCCTTTACTTTATAGTTATGCAGCGAAGAGACTTTTACTACCGTGACCACTTCACGGGCAGTTCGCGCCCGTTTATTGTCTTCTGTCCTTGCCCAAATGCTCGTTCGTTTATTTATATACGAAGGGACGGTGGTTACGGTGGGTCCAGTATGCTCGGTACTTGCCGATTCTCCTGACTTCCGGTTCGCCAGGAGTCGCTCTTTCTTCATATTGCTTTCAGCTACTGAAAGAATTATTCTAGGTCGCCTCCTGGAGATACTTACTTGGTGTAGAAGCCATTGTCGCACTCCGCGCAGATATAATTTCGACGTCTCCCGGTCTCGTCTTGGTATCCAGAACCGGAAGTGGTGCAGGATGTGAGCAGACAGTCTTTCTGGTGTGCGTTCAGTGATGATCTTCGGGAGAAGGATGTCAGACACTTGGCGCATGGAAAGGGACGCTCGCCCGTGTGACTCCTTATGTGATTCCTGAGGGAGACCTTGCTGTACGATTTCTTGCACTCGGGACATCTGTATTTTCGCGTCGTCTTTACACCCTCCTCGAGATTCCGCTCCTCGTCCTCGAAGCTACCAGCGTGCAATGCCTCGTGGAAGAGGAATTCGGCGCGTGAATTCGTGCCGAAGGTGCAGCTGGTGCACTTAAAATGCAGCTCCTTCTCGTCTCGACGTTCTTCATTGGAGCAGGAACGATCCTTGGTGTGTCTGGTCACGTCCTGCGGTAAAGCGAAGAGCATGCCGCACCTAGGACATCTGATGAAAAGGGGCACCAGGTCTCATTTGAGAACAGAGTAACTTTATGCCTTTAGGAAATTAGGATGTTGAAGTCAGGTCTGGAGCCATACCTGTGACAGAGTTCAGGATGGCTACGAAGAAGGTGCTCCTTGTGCTCGGATAAGCTGACGTGCCTCCTTCCGCAATGAGGACATTCGTGCACTCTACGCGATGTCGATCCTTGGGATTTATGCAGCCTGACGATTTCCTTGTGTCGCGACGTTCTACGGTGCTGAACAGCTTCCTGGGCACTGCTGAACTTTAGCGAACAGAAGGAGCAAAAGTAGGGAGCTGGCTTCAAGACTTCGTTTAGTTCCCGATCCTGATCCTTGGAATGACTGGTTAGCTGGTGTCGCTGTAGAGAAATGAAGGATCGAAGAACCTGAGGACACAGATTACAGTGTATCCTCTGCTGATACTCGTCGGACCCTGTCACGCTCTCGTGACCCGTGTCGCGCGCATGAAAACGAAGCTGAATATTGTAACGGAAGTGACGATTGCAGGAGCTACAGGATAATGGAATTTGTCGACGTATCACAACGGGCACCGAGTCCTTCATCACGGAAACTACGTCACAATGAGCGGAACTCTTAAAGTGCGTTTCCATGTCGTCGCTCGTATCGCACCAAAAGTCGCAGGAAGTGCACTGGTAGCTTCCTGTTATCTGAAAGGACACAGGGGAACACGTAATCTAAATATCTTTTAAAATAATTTCATTATTTCTTTCTGATCGTTAACGCACTCTGCTATGTATATCCTTATGAAAGGTGGATTTCCAATGCTGCAGAAATGTCTCCTCGGTGTTGCAATAGAAGCGACATGCCGCGCATTGAAAAGCGCACTGACGCACGATATTAGCCATATTGTCAAGGATGAACTTCCACTCCTTGGAACCGCAAGGATTCGCACCTGCCACGCGACAGTGATAATGGGACAACAAGTGCTTCCCCATTTGCGCTCGTCTCACCCTGGCGTGGCACATCTCGCACCACAGGATTTCCTTTTCCCTCTTACGAAGTCTCTTGCGATCACTGTTCTCCGCAGTGTCATTGGCCTGTTTAGCTTTCTGTAAAAAAAATATTAGAAAAAAAAAATAAAATATCTCATCCACTACAGCGGATCCCCTCAGGTGCAGCCAATTTTCCAAGATCCTCACCAGGGCCAATATTCTCTGACGGCGACTGCTACACTTCTTCCTTAAAAGAGGTCCTGCTCTACGAGGTAGACGTATGTTACCATCGAACTCCTGAATGCTCCTTCTGGCGTGAAGGTCCGAGAGCAAGTGCCTGTTGTAAACCAGGCGCGACGCCAAGTTCCTGCCACAAGGACTGCACCAATATCCTGAACCGATATCCGTCCTCGCCCCTGGTACCCATTTGCCACGGGTATGTCCTGGCGGTGGCTGTTCACCAGCTTCCTTGACCTGCTCCTCGTCTTCCTTCTAAGGGAACAAAATTTTCAAAACGTACAAGACACTCTACTTTATTGACCCAAGCTCCTGACCCAGTACCTGACTCGGAGAATTGTCACTAGGCTTCCACTTGCCACCCGTATACGATGGTGGCGGATGCTCAGGATTGTCCTCAGCCTCTTCATCTTCTTCCGCAACCTGCACCATGCTCCGAGGAGGACTACTCGACAGTCCTGGTTTCCACTTGCCACCAGTATGTCCTCTAGGAGGATAATCCTGACGATCTTCATCGGTATCCGAATAGGAGTCATCATCAGCAAGGTTATCGTCAACGCTATCATCCACGGAGTCATCATCATGCTGATAGTCGTACTCAGTGAACTGAGTATCCGTCATATCCTTGTTGTCCTGAGTAACCAGATCCTCCAGTATCGTATCCTCTAACCAGACCTGGTCCTGATCAATCCTCTGGGAGTCCTCAATTCGCTTCCTCTCAACCTGCTTCACCTCAGCAGTCCCAATCAAAGTCTCCAAACAACTGGACCCAGCCATATTCTCGCTCTTATTATTAAACCCAGGGTTCTCCATCTTCGTACCGTGCATCTGCTGTGCGCAGGTCTTGCCGGAAGTTCCAGCTTTGCCAGAAGCACTTACGATATCCGGAAAACCCACCAACGACGGTATACCAAAGTGATCGGTGGGATCGTCCAGGTCCGTAACAACAGGGAGCATATGTATCTTCTCCTTCCCGCCATTCTCCTCGATGCTCTTACGTATCTTCTTGCGTCCCCTGGATCGACCCAACTTCTTACCCCGCTCAGCCAGACCCTCGTTCCTCCTGTTATTCATTTTCGAGCTGCTCTGCAATTCCAAGGAGCTGAAGAAAGCGTCGGCGTTCAGTATTTCCGGATAGGAGGTCGTCGTCGGCGTCGATGGCGTGTCGCGACCAACTTCCTCCTGCTTTTCGGAACTTTGACAGCCAGCCTGTCTATGACGCACGTAATTGTCAAGACCATTGACAGTAGCGTGACACTTTATACAGAAGTGCGTGTCGTCATCGTCCTCGTAACTCTCCATCTTGGTAAAGAGAAAAAGTTCACCGGGTATACCCACTGGTTCCTTTGAGGCCTGCTTCAAAATAACGCGAAACACCGCTCGCATGAGAATCCACCGTTATCATTAAGGCGACACGCGGCGACGTCAAATTTCAAAGGGTTTACGACGACTCGACTCTAATGTCACGTGACTCGCTGACTGCTAATTGCACTACAAGATCCCTTACCAAAAACTTTAGTTTTGTCGTTGGACTTCGCCATTTCGCAAAAAAAAAAAAAAAAAATACATTCTCGCTACCACTATCCGTATTATATAAGTACATTATTAAAAAATAATAATAATAATAATCAAAAGAGTAAAAATTACAAAGCGAAACTTAATGCGTTAAACATACAAAAAAAAATTTATAATTTCTTAAAGCCGCAACGACCTTAAAGGCCTGACACGCAATGAGCCTTTTACATGGAGATAATAGAAAATGTATGATAATAAAAAAAATTTGAAACACCAACAGAAGCATTCGGCAGTTAAGGAAAGACAATGGCCGACATTTAATAGTGAAATTGAACTCGATATTCGTGGAACGGAAGGGAAACAAGTTGATGCGTCGCGGAGGCCGAGGGAAGGAAGATCGGTCGATGCCGCGTGGCCGTTATTCGGACGACGACACTTTGCCTCCCCGACGTCCCGACGTCCCGACGTAGCCCGTCGTCCCGGTCCGATTCCTTCTCGTCCCTACTTCTCTGCTTCGCCTTTCGCTCCCATTTTGTAAAGCCGTCCTCACCCCCTCGCCACCTCCCCCCCTCCTCCCTCCCTCCTATCAGCTCTGGCAGCAACCCCTCTCTAATTTCTGCCATTGACGCATTCGATTCAAACGGACTATTGACTGCTTTTGAATTACTCGGTATCGATGAACAATCTCGAACGATAAAAAAAAAATGTACTCTATACTTATTTCTCAATAAATTCTGACTCCGTCAAGTAGACAATTTTTTGGAAATTTCACTAACACGCGACACGTTATTGTACAGTATAAATATCACGTGACGTAAGTTTAATGTGGCAAAATATTTTATCGAAATTTCTCTCAGACCTAAGTAGGCTCGGCCCACGTGTTCAATGTGTCACTTTTGACAGTTCGTAAACAATAGAATACTTGGCAAATAACACGTGGTCTTTCGCAGCGCGGAAATGCATGTTCAAATGGAGAAATTTATTTCAGTGCAAAAACGTGGATACTTCGTAACGTTACGCGGAGCCACGTGCCAGTTGCTGAGGATTCCATTGTTTTTCCAAACTGTCAAAAAAAAAAAAAAGACACATTGAACTCGCGAACAGGTCCATACGTATATTTGTACTCGAGCGAGCAAAAGTATGAATTAAATTTACCGGAAATTCTGAGAGGTCGGGAAAAGGTCAAATTCTCTTCTTTATCCTTTAGGATGATACAGCGTGGCGTATTCGAGGAGGGTGATTATACGCATGAAGGGTGGATGACTCCGCAAAATGAAATGGGGTCTGTAGGCGTGTATATATATATATATACATACACGTACATATAAGCAAAGGCAGGAAGTATACAGGGATGTGAGAATCCTGACAGGAAGTCACGTGAGGATTTACGAGTGTTTACCGAAAAAATAAATAGGGCTCGAGACTAATTGGCCGTGTTCCGTAACGATCGGGTGATATCGATACGTCAATTTCGATATCGATGACGCGTCCCCACCGATCGTCTTCTTCGAAATGGAATCGAAGAAACATGGAGGCTGCAGCCTGAGCGATGACGACTGTCCGATTAATCCTTCGTTATCGAAGAGCGAAGCAAAGAAAAAGGAGCAAACGAAAAAAAAAAAAAATTATATCAGCTGCTACCGAAGGTACGAATCACGTGAGGGCAGGTGAGCAGCGCCTCTCGCGCTCCTGATAAAAGATAATGGATTAATTGCCAGGCTCACCCTGACGCGTACAAACGCCACTTTAATCGCAAGGGAGGAACTTGTTGAGCCTTTAACGGAGCACAATGTGCACGGGGTACAATGCAACCACTAGTATACAAGCACTGTATTAAACGACCCTCGGTAAAATAATCAATCCCAGATCGGATTGACAGAATCGACAGGATCGACGATAAAAAACGGGATTATTCAGTCCGCTGAGCGTGGATATAAAATTTAAGAAAAAATTTTCAAAACTCATAAAAAAAAAGATCCCTCGACGCTATCCACGAGATAAGACTGAATGAGAAGCCGAAATGATATGATAAGCTGAACGTAATTGTTATCTGGCACATTAGCCAACTACAGTGATTGAGCGCGTACTAATCCTTCATTATTGGTTAGAGGTGTTGAAGGTTGGGGGGGTGGCGGGAGGGTTGGAAAGAATGATTTGCGGAAATAGAGAAAAAAAGATAATCGCGACCGTTACGAAGGTGAAGAAAAGTAGGTGAGCAAGGGATGGGAGGAGGTTAGGTACAAGGGATGTCAGAGAATGATAGAGAAAAGTATATAAGGGATGAAGGGCTAGAGGGTGGCTAAATGCCGGAAGGTTTCCGAAGGGCTGAGGAGGGAGAATCCTAGTGGTGAGTGCTTGGGGAGTCTGTGTGGGGGGGGAGATTCACTGGTTGATGCTGGGGGTGAGATGGGTAGGTAGGCAGCGAGGGGGTGGACCTAGCGCCAGTCGTGACGGGATGGTCGGGATACGTTCCCGGTGGACCACTGGCCCAAGTATAGTCTAGGTATCCATCACTTTGCTTCTGTCAAAGCTCCTGGCGAACTAATTACTATTTATGAAAGTTGTCCCTGACGAACTTCAATCCGGTTCGCGGCTCTCGCGTCGAGAGAGAAGGATGAGGTAGTTGGATCGGGGATGATCGAGGATCCTGCCGGCTTAATAAGAACAACGCTAATCACCGATACCCAGACCGAACGGACGTTAACCTAACCTGCAAGACAGGCGTCATAAGAACTGACCCTGTAGACAGGTCTGGACTGGCATTGCTATTGGGAATAGCGAATTCATCATGAACTTCGAATCGAATTTAAAGTACGACTGTGAGAGGTACGCGTACGGTGAACCTTTTACTGAAAATCCAACGAGACGAGGGTGAAGTAGGGGTGATATGAAAGAAAAAAAAAAAATAAGAAAGGTTTGGAACGAAACGACACAATTATAATATGTATGCTTAACAGTGCGTATATCTATAGGTATATGCATAATGCACGGTAGCACTGGGCTGTTTGGTAGAAGGTTGGACGTAGGTGGGTACCGTCATAGTTAACCACAGTGAGTCTAGGTCCGATATAGGTACCTTAAGGGGTAGATAGGTAGGTAGGGAACCTGGGCAAGGGTGGTCCGGTAGGTGAGACGCCTGGCGGTAAGGTCCGTGGAATATTGAGCCGCGCGGTTAATGTTTATAACGACGTTAGACGGTGTCCTGGTTGGCGCGTGTGTAGATAGGTACAGTGGCAGGACAGGACTTGACATAAGGGCGGAGGGTGGAAGGAGGGGGGTGGGGGTGGGTAGGTGTATGTAGAGCACGTACTCGGGGCTCTCCAGTTCGAAGGCGGTGGTGGTGGGCCACCATCGCCACGACCATCCCTAAGGGAGGTTCGGTGGGTGGCTGGTCGACGGGCGAGAGTAGAACTGGCGTAGGGAGGGTGGCAGAGCTTCAGGGGGTTGATGGTGGCGGAGGATGGAGGGTTGCATCTAGCAAGGGGTGAGCGAGCCTCTGTCTAATCGATGCCGCGGCGGTGCGCGCTCGCCCCGCTGGCTATTACGCACCTTAATGTCCTCTCTCCCGATCCCCGCTTCATCCCCTTTGCGCCTTCGACGCCGCCGACGCCACCCCCCGTCGCCTACCACCCACCACCACCCGTTCCCGACACTCGCCCGCACCCTCACGAACCTTCTCCTTCTCTGGCTATGCTCTCTCGCTCTCTCTCTCTCTCTCTCTCTCTCTACCCATCCGCCTTCTCCACCTACTCTACTCGCGCTCCCGAGGCTGAGGCGAGGCGGCCATGACACGTGTCAATCTACCGCAGACGCCCGATCGATACGAACGGACCCTGCCTGCACTACATCCCCGTGCTGCGCACCTCCTCCTGGCCGCGGACACCCCAGGACTACCCAGGACACTGTCACTGTCCTGCTTACTTGTCTTGCTGACTGTCTTCTGTCTCGGACTTCTCATTTCCTATCTTGGATTCGCTTCGATATAGCATTAGGATAAACTGGTTTGACTGCACCGGGTCGTTGGATTATTTCAGGATCACTCTGGGTATCTTACCTCTTTATTCTTTCGTCCTCGTCTAGTAAAAATGTCTACGGGTGACAGTTGGTATAATAGGATTTTCTTTAAATTATTAGGTGGAGTCTATTTTAGGTAGTGTTCTTAAATCTGATTAATACGCACGCGTCGGTTACATTATGACTGTACGATAGTTTGTCAAGGTACTTGTACAAGATTTTTGTCAATATCAATTGTCTTATCCAGCCTTCCTGTTTGCTTTCCAAAGGAACGAACAATTTCTAGCATATTACTTTTGAGCGATGAACTTTTCAACGCAGACATACGCAACAGTTTATGAGACCCTTTTGATCTCGGAAGACCTTTCATGAGAACCTACCGCAGGAAATGTCGACGTAGTGTACGACGAGCGTCGTTTCACGGTATTCGTACGCCGATTAAAAGTTACCCCTGCAAACCGCCGTGACAACGGGCGCCAACTGGCGGC
The DNA here is from genome assembly GCA_031762395.1 of Calameuta pygmaea. NCBI lineage: Eukaryota > Metazoa > Arthropoda > Insecta > Hymenoptera > Cephidae > Calameuta > Calameuta pygmaea. Next base: position 1,861,527 of record JASANN010000004.1, on the reverse strand, counting down.
CGTTCCAGGAACTAAACGTTCTCAGAGAATCAGGCGCGCGTCCCAACTCGAAACTTTCCTCACGACCGAAAGGCCAGTGTCATCCTTTACTCGATGTTCAGCAAAAGATTTTGTGGTTAATTAAAATTAACTAATTTCATAATCCAAACTAAAAAATAATCCACGAAAACTTTCACCAGGATTCCTTTATCTCCATTTAAAAAAATTCAACTAACCTCGCTACTTGTCACATTCATAAACATACGCATACGTACGGCAACGCAAAGATGATCAATCAAAACCAGCTACAGGAAATGATTTTTACGATCAGGATTAACACGGAATACCAGGATGAGTCCCACACAGTCACTGGAGATGCCAGCCATCCAGACAACCACCACGTCGGCACCTAGGTACACGATTAATTGAGTAAACGCAGCCGTCACGGCTTTCTACGTAGCTAATAATAGCCGTGCCGAAAGGCTAATAATAACCAGTACGTATACGTATCCGCGAGAAGTAAATGCTACGAGTGTCAATATATATTCGGGTGTTAGTTCGACACTGACCCCAGGGTGCCGTCTGCGCCGTTTACACGGAATCATTAAAGATGCTCGTAGGAAAGATATCTTCGTCGTCTTCAGGGACCCTGGATTCCTGGTGCAGGCAGCTAAGCGGCTAATCCCTCCAGGTACACGAGGTAAGTGAGCGACAGGAGTACCAAACAGTGAAGAATAAAACGTAAAACCAGCTGTCACTAATACTCCCTAATAAAAGGTTAACGTTACGCTCGAAAAGACGGTTGTGCCAAACGCGAATAAGACAAGAATGAGACGCCCTCTGTGATTGGTCGGATGTCATAATAAACTTCGTGCGATTCCGTAGTACGTTCGGGTGCCGTCGCACGGCCGTCTAAGTGGAGCCACTTTGTTAGCATTAACCGTCCAGTGTTTGTTACCTTTAGACACGCCAATCTTCCTGGATATTGCGAGTAGCGGATATATATTATATACAATAGATATTATACGTTAGGCCCTCGTTATATCTAGATCCCGGATGGGTTACTTGGATATCTACGTTATACTGGCGGTTAGCGTGTCTTCTTTAGGTGGGCACGTATCCATCCCCAGACCCCCGACCCCCTCGGTCCCTGCTAAGTTATTATCGTAAGGAGGAATATTATAACCTGGCAGCTTCAAGCGTAACCGTATGTAATAATATTAATTATCCAAAAAATATGTATATATATATATATATATATATATATATATATATATAGAGGAAACGTATCAAGCTTTTAGGTTATACACGCGCTATGTAAATGTGAACGGTCGATATCACCCCAGGAGGTACGTCTGTGACTTTTCCAGGTTAAAAGACTGGCGCCTTCACTTTTCGAAAAAACAAATTCTCACTGAGCTATGACCGACGCTAGTATCGTTGAACGTCACGAGTCTTCGTCCGTTATTCCTATCTATTTTCGTTCCAAGTACATTACGGTTAAAAAATTTCTTTTAACGAACTCCTCGCTTTTAATGTTAATCAATACCGAATTGATTGGTGTTACTTGTTTTACCTTGTGTTTATTATTATTAAGATTCTTTCGGGTATAATTTTTTTAATTATGCAAATTAACTTCCACCAGGTCGGAACTGTTACTCTGAATTAGTCATAGGTCTATCCAGATACGGTCATGGCGATGCCCTTCTTCGGGGCTCTTCGGCTACCTTTCTATCCCGGAGCTTCGCTTCTGAGATCTTCAGAGCATCTTCCTCCGGCATTGGCCAGCTTCTTTCTCTGTGCCGACGTGTAGGTAATTCATTACCCTGGCGACTAAAAGAAAAGAACAGCTTTTCAAGGCTGGAACGGGGATCGTTACGATTCCACGTTTCCTCTTGGATTTTCGGCTGAAAGGAGACTGAGACTGCGAGCGTCCTGTATCTATTCGCGACAGATAGGCCGCGGGTTTATTTATCGTTCAGTACTCAGTAGGTAAGGAAGGGAAATATTTTCGAAGAGATCCCAAAGTAAGGACGGCCATTACTCCGGATCCTGAAATCGAGAAGGAAGTCGAACGCCAGGACGGCAGCTTCCGACGTCGCTTCGAAAACTTTCATTGGATCCGTTGAGGTAAAAGAAACAAAAAAAATTCAAAATTTTTATCCCTATTTTCGTTTTTTTTCTATCATTCTCGGTAGACCCGTTTAAAAATTTTTTCAAATTCTTCCTTTCCGGCTGGGACTGTCTTCTCAGTTCAAGATAGTTCAGCCATAGCCGTGGGGCGCGTCGTATTTTATTTTACGACTCACACTTATTTCTCTTTACTGGGGGTTGAATACGGCTACGGATTCTTCGTCTCTCTCTCACTTTCCGCACTGACCCACATTGTTGTTGCATAACGGGACGCTTTCGAAATATTCGCAAGTTTTAGTGCCGCTGGGACTCGGGCTGTTGGACTCTGCCTTGGCCAGCGACAAGGGCCGATGACTAAAGTCGTAAAACGGAATTCAGCCGTTTGCGACATCGCGGACGCGCTCGAGTCTCGTGCTCGATGGTGCATTCGTAAATTAGGCGTAGGTTAGAGAACGACGAAATCACGTGCGCATAGTATCGACTTTAGGAACGCGCTTAATTATACACGTATAAAGACAGTGCTGTGCCGGCATAGGGTGTCTCCGAAAAATTGAGTGAATTTTTCGAGACTTTTTTTTTTTAATTATTTACCATCGTCAGTATCGAAGTGAGTGATTTTGGAAAAAAATTTTGAAAATAAAATTTGAAGTGCGAACAACCCAGATTCACGTGAAAGAAGTTTATCAGTGTCGATGAAAATTGTTCATCTTGAAATTTGTTAAACTTTTATGTCGCTGTGATTGTGCAGTAGGAAATTGGCATTTTTTTATATAGTTAATAATAATTCAAAATGGCGGAATTACGAAATCGTGACAAACGACGAATACGGAATTGATGAAAGGCAGCTATGGAAAATTGTAATTATTATTTTCGTTAATGCCATAAAGTAGCTTCTTCGATCGTTAATATTACCAGCGTCACTTTCACTGTTTCCGTGCATTTGGATTTTTAAAATTCAACAAATGCATCGTCAACGAAGACACATTAATTATTCGATGCTTATGTCTTTGCGGCGTCAATCGGTGAAAGAGTCGAGCGTCTTTGAGGCCTAAAACGAGGAAGTCGTTTCTCCGGAGACTCGCTTCTTTTTTTCAACATTTATTTCTCGTCGTTCAACGTCCAACTATCGTTGGACAGACACGCCAAAAGTTCTTGTAGAAAATTGGAAGCGAACCACCGTACATTCGCGTAGATAGAAACGCGGCGCGACGAATTTTATGCGCACTCGACTTACTTTCGAGGAAGCTGCCAGACAGTTACACGTACCCAAATAATATATAAAGATACACATAATCTCCCTTTATGGCTGGAAAAATGTCACATGAAAAGGCCACAAAGTAATTTTTGAATCTTAAAATAAAAAAAAGCACTTGGCAAGTCAAAAATGAGACTCGTTCCCAGCATAAAAAAATGATTGGGTAATCCGACGGATGCGATGGTCGAAATTTTTTTTTACATTTTACCCCACCGTCATAACAGCTTGAAGGATCGAAGAGATGTAAAAAAAATTTTTTTTTCAAAACACGACCACGCGACACTCGTTGAGGCGCTTTTAAAGCAATCGCGAATAAAATTGGGAAAAAAGCCGAATAAACGGGCACGAATCGACGTGAAAGCGTGCGGAGAGACAGGACGAAGAAAATCAAGAGAAATTTTATGGACAAGCGAAAGAAAAGCTTTGCGTCTGAAATAACAGAGCGCGACCTCTGACCTCGCGTAGAACGAAAAAGGCTTTGGCCACAAATATTTTGCGGATTCTTCGAACTCTCTCTCTCTCTCTCTCTCTCTCTCTTTTTGTTCCTCCATTTATCTGTCTTCCTCCGCGTGCATGTCTCCCCATACGTCGCGCCTTCTTGTCTCACGCTCCGTGTTCCTTGAGTTGGCTCTCTTTGTCTCTCTCGCCGCCACTAAATCGCCGGCCGTGCACTTTTAATTGACAGGAATGTTTAGCGGTAATGAACGCCGGGATAAGCGGCGAGGAAGGCAGAGCGCAGCACACCAGTGACTAGATAGAGACACGGCGACAGAACATAAACATCAGGCCGTGGCCGGGGCCGCGCGCGCGTTTCATGCGATGGGCGTGACTTAGCTCGGCGCCCGTTTAACAGAACGCAAGGAGTGGGGGTGTTCTATGACGCTATAGATCACGAGGACTCCGCCCATCCAACCCTTTGGTGGGCGGAGTCTGTTTACCGAGGTTGCCATCTAGCGTCACGAGACGGCATCACTGTGAAATGCGCGCCACAACGGACTACGATCGACTGTTTTATCTCTGAGTACTTTCTAGTGATGTTTCGCAATGGGTACAATACAATTATGTGATTTTCATTGAGTAACGTTACTTTTTTTTTTTTTTTCTTATTCAGTGTCTTAGGATTTTCTTTTCATTATTATTTTTCATTCGTTCTGTATTTACGTACGAAATTTTAGGAAATATTAATTTTGGGAATCACCTACGAACTCGAGGATTCTCGTGAAAATCCAGTGTAGCCGTAAATTACTTGTGAACCGTCGTAAAAATTTTTTTTTCATATTTGAGGTTAGACCATGGAAAATACACTGTATCGAAGCCCTACGTATCGGGCGTATCGAAATTATTATTCTAATAGCGTAGGAACGTCTTCCAGAATCGAATTATGACTCACCTCTGTCGCCAGTCAATCACGAGCAGTCACTATTATCGTATATTGCAGCAAATCTCCGAGAAACTCACAGGTGTCGATTCGCGACGTAGTAGTTCCTCGGTCGGCCGTCGGTTAGCGCTTCGGGAGGCAGGAGAGGGGCGAGAATTCCTTCGGATCGTAGAGGGGACGGGGACTCCCTCCCTCCATAACTAACGTGGTCGGGGGCCCCGCCCCCTTTCCTAACTCTCCTCAATGCTCAATCCCATGCACTTCTTTTCCGAGACGTTCCCATACAAATCCCATATTCCACGAGTTCCCAGCAATTATTTCTCATGTCGTGGTTCGTCGTTCCAGCCAACAATCTTGTCTCGTCTAGACTTTATGCCCTGTTGAAAGGATAAAGAAAAATTTTTTCGTTTCAAAAATAAAAAATAAAAATTTTCATGTCGCAACAACAAACACAAAAAATTAACTTTGCACCGATCCAACCACGTGACCAAAAATTTGACAGTTGACAGCTGTCACTTCGTCGCATTCGTTTCAGTCGAACTGACAAAGAATTGGCAGCGTTTGCGCCGCCGTCAACCTCCCACTCACCTACACCACTCAATCCGCGAAGGTACAGGTTCTCTCGGACCTCTTTCCTCACTCGCTCACTCGCTCGCTCTCACTAGTCTCTTCAGTCCCCCCAGTATTCCAGTCCGCCAGTCCTCCTGTTCCTCTCAGTTCTCCTGCTACGGCTACCTATCAGTTTTACTCTCTCTCTCTCTCTCCTTCTACCCTCCTTATCCCTCTCTCGCTCTCTCTCTCTCTCTCCCACCTCCTTTCCACGTTCCTCTCGGTAACCCTCCTGCCCTCACTCAGATCCTCGCTCACTCACTCACCGTGGATGCTGTGGTTCTTCCCGTTCGGTTTTAGTGTAAACGCGACGCTGAAGACCCCCACCACGGGCACGCCACCGCGACGCCAGTCCGCACTCAGTCAGCGCTGGACCGCCGCCCGCTCGATTTCGAACACGTTTTCAAGTCCTCCGCGAGCGCGATTTTCCCATCGGGTACAAATCGCGGATTGTAAAACAGACTTGAGGTGGTTTAATTTTTCTTTTCTCAATAAGATCTCGAACCAAGACGAACCATAACCTCCTCGGTTAACTTGACCTCGTGTAAACTTCCCCTTCGTACTACGGTGACCTCCCCCCCCCCTCTTCCCACCCCACCTTTTTTCCCCTGGGATCATTCGTACCTCCTCAGGATTTCTTTAAAGTCTCATCGACGTCATCGCCGGCATCGAAGTCATCATCCACCGATTTACTTACGATCGTTATCATCATTCTTGACAGCTGGTACAGTCGGCACGAAAAATTTGTAGAAAAAAAAATCGACTCCAACGATTTCGACGATTTTTCTCTCCCTCACGAATAAAATATCGCGCTGTCGCTATCGGCTCTTATCAGTACCGATCCTTCGATACTCCCCAGTGCTCATTCCTCCCTCGTAACGCTTCGTGACGTCCGACGTAAATTCTAACCGTGAAAATCGGCACCATTTTTCATCTCGGATCGGTTCTTATCGTTCGTCCACGTGAATTTGGTGACCTGTGACCCGAGCTTGATTTAACATTGAAGATCGGTAAAGCAATACTAATAAAAAAAAAGTGAAGCACGATAAGTGAAGTGACTCGAGTAAAGTTTTGTAAATACTCACGATATCTCATTAATCGGTAAACTATTTGATAACACGGGATTTTCGATTTACTCTCGAATCCTCCCGTATGGTGTTGCTCGCTGTTCTTCGTTCGCTATCGAAGGTTCGAATGACGGAATCCATGACGGTTCCATACCAGTGCATATATATGTATCTTATAATACCGATACGATAAAGTGCCGAGGTTTGCGCGAAAGAATATTGTCCCGCTGGTTGAGTAGTGTCCAAATTTTAATCGTCTCTTAGTCCTGTGGAAAATTCAAGGGTTCGCGGAACCGGAAGAGAAGAAAGTAGCCAGGAGGATGCGGAGACGCTGGTGAACGGAAGGTCGAACGATCGGTGACCGTCGCGGGATCCATATCGGTCAGTTCGGCAGATACAACCTTTAATCGGGATCAGGCTGTGACGTCGAGGAAAACGACCTGGAGGCCGTAGGGAGAATCGAAAATTTCCGCAGGACGCAGATGCCCCGAAGGAAACAGCACGCACCGCAACGCATGAAATGTGAGTGAAAAATGTGAACCAAATTCTTCTTTTTTTTCCCACTTCATTATTATTATGACGTCACTGCGCCCGCATGGAATATATCAGTCCCGATCGGTAAGTAGTCACAGTGCGATCGACCGATTTTTCAAAACGAGGTTCATCGTATATTACGCGCGTGCGAAAAAAAATTTTTTTTAATGCTCGAATTAACGTCAAAATCTTCGATGATCCTTTGATCATTATTTTTATTCAAATTTTTCATTATCGATTCGCTGCTGATAATTTTTACTCCTTCGCGTTAGATGTGTTCGTAATAAAGTCTGTTATCAGTCTCGCATAAGATTTATCGTAAATGTCGCAGGGGACGCTCGAAAAATATTTTCGACACGTGGAACGTGAAATTTTTGCATTTTCGAGTTTATAACGTTTAAACGGGAGAGACACTTTTTTTTGACCTACGCAAAGACTCTTACGAACTTGTCACGTTGTATAATAGATAATTTTATTTTATCTTCCTGCGCTGTACACTCATTCCGTGACACTTTCCTTTTTTTTTCCTGGAGACCACGTGGACGTAAGCATTTCGAATTTCTTGAATTCGACTAATTGGATGAGTCACTGAGGGGGGGATCGAAATTATCGTTGCGTCATAGGCACAGTAAATCGGTCCGAGTATTTCCAAAATTTATACAAAGAACGGCAGGTGGAGCAAAAAAAAATAAGAATGAAAAATGAAATTGGGCGCAAAATTTTTTTTACGCGCACGTGAAAGATTTTCAAATAATTTTTTTTATCGCTACTGTAAACCCGCCTTGCCAATTTTCTCTGCGGCAAAGATTCGGTCCGGCGTCCGTAAGGTAAGGGCGCGCGCCATGCTGCTTTTCCCACGTGGGAAGCCATGAGGCGTAAACAAACTCGGCTCGTCCTCGACGCACGCCATCTTGCTGTAGTTTCGCCGGAAACGTTTATAAGCGCGGAGACGTTCCGCGCGTGTTTCCCCGTAAATCAGTCCGCGCCTCGATGTGCCTTGTAGATCAGGAAAAACGTGGCTCTTCGGCGAAATATTCTCTGGCTGCTGTGATCAGTCATTGAGGTGAGAAGGAAAAAAAAAGAAAAAGAAATTTAACGCTCGACCTTACCGAGAATCTTCGTTTCAGGTAAAATGGATAATTTGGGGAGGGGGAAAAAAAAATGCTCAGTGCCGAGAGGATAAGAGAATGTTCGTTGGAATTGATTAGGAAATAGAAGAGAAGGGGTGAGAAGGGCGGAGGGGTGAAATCAAAATTTTTTTTTTACCAAAAGAAATTCATTAACGACCTTTTTCAAATGGGCGCTCAGACGTCCGAGAAAAGTGAGGTTATGTATCCCTTCCGATAATTTATTAATACCCGTACGACTTTATGGCGCCCTCTTGGCAACTCGACGCCCATAAATCCGAAACTGCCCTCGCGATACGTTAATCCGGTACCCGGCTGTGTTATTTTGCCCAACGGATGATGAATAAGAAAGAAAGAAAAGAAAAGAAAGAAAAAATAATCCTACATCGAAAAATGAATAAAAGGTGTAGTGAGTTTGCGAAATTTTGAAAACTTTGAAAAAAAAAAGAAAAGTACCTGAAACGTTGGAAATTGATCACGGGTTACAGTCGTCAATGACAGATTGACTTTAGTCACGAATGGGCCACGAAAAATGTCAATGGTGAAAGTCAAAGATTTCTTAGAGAAATATATTTTTGTATGTTTATCATTTTATTATTAGTGAATTTTTGCTTCTGTTACGTTGGCAAGGCGAATAGAACGTTTACCGTTGGTGTACTGGCTTTGCCACTGGTCTGAACGTGGCTACGAGCGGTTATAATTTCACTTGGGTTATAATTTATTGTGTCCTGGTGAAAGGATCCATAAAACACTGTTTGATACGAATCCCACGTACCTGCGCACGCATGCGCGTTACGTGCATATGTGGGGACCTGTACGTGCGACCGGCTGATTAGTCTCTTCGATACGTTCACGTAATTGGCTTCGATGAGCGAAGACGCTCGGGACGGATCGGTAGGAATTTATGGCGTCTTTCGATTGGGACTACCGGGATATGTGCGTCGCGACGCTTTCCTACCGCGGGATCTAGCTTGGTTCGAAGGTTTCATCGGGGAAAGTTAAACCCTTTAGGGGCCTTTAGAAAAGTTTAATCGATCCTTTGGGCAGTTTAACGCTCCTTTACGACGATATTAAATGAGAATTTACCAATATGAGTTTCCCCTGTAATGGTCGAGACTAAATTCACGGAGTGGGGGTAATGCGTACAAATACACATGAGGAGATCGATCGTTAATTCTAGGGTATGACTGTAATTTGAATAAATTAAGATTCGTACGTATGGAGATTTTTTTAAATATAGAAATTTTTGGAAAATTTGAAAAAAAAATTGTCCGACGGGTCAAAGGAGTCTCGTAGTGACTTTTTTGAAGTCTGACCTTTCGTTTACGAAAATATGCGAAAGTCAAGGTCGCGGCAAAGTTTTTCTCGTGTTCGGAAGATTTATGATCGCGGCATGTGCGCGACCCTGAAATTCCGTGAAAGCGACCGAAACCAAAAAGGCCACTTCCATTGTTTGAAGTGAAAGTTTGCGCAATTCTCATAGTACGCAACCGGCGGTGCTCGGCTTTTAGTTATGCTGTGAATTTCTCTCTGCAGCAAAATGGGTATTGAACTCACCGAGAATTCTGCCTTTGAATATATCACACAGTCCATTCCTACCTTGTCAAGCGAAATACCGAACGCCTTGATGTACTTTTCGAAAAATCATCGAGCAACGTTAGCTTGTTAACTGGGTAAAGATGTCGCTGTCAAAATCACTCCAAAAAATCCCATCTGATCGTCAGGCTATTTTATTACCACCGCGACACCGAGGGTAAAGAAATTTTGAAAATTTATTTTTCAAAATCTTATAATTCCACAGATATCGTGTATACGCGAAATATCGTGACTTTGAGTAATTTCGAAAATTTTCCGAAAAAAAAAAAAAATTCCCCATCAAATTCCAGCCTGTACAGCATCCCCTCTTTTGGCCACTTCGGTCTCAATAGTTCGTCCGCGTGTCATGAGATGGCAGGACGGCTGCCACCCTTACGAAGGACAACCCGAGACACTTCGAAGAAAGTCCAAGGTATAACAAAGGGTCTGAAATGACGAATCTCCCCTTAAAAAAAAAAAAAAGAAATAGACACAAAAATTCCTGAAACTCATAAAATTGCGCACTCGAATCGAGGAAAAAAAAAGAATGTCAGAGGGTCTGAAGAATCAGCAAGATTAAATCCGTCCGAACTTGAATTCTGTCATCGTCCGACGTCGGCCGTTGCGACGCACATAGGTACGTGCAACCAGACCTATGCACGTACATACCGGCGAGCCGCCGAAAACTATTTCGAGCGTCGTAAAATCGCGTATCAAACAATCTGTTCTCTGATGTACCGAGACGCGTGTTGCGCACTTAGGCCCCGGATCTTAGCCGTCAGAAGGTCGATAAATTTGCTGAAGAAAAAATAGCCATGTGACAGATGCCTGATGGCTGCCGTGGCTTGCCAGTGCCGTGACTAGAGACACATCAAAGAGTGTCGTGCCCTTCGTGTGTGAGAGACGTCCGTTCTCTTAGGCGGATACCGAGTAAAAGAACATGAAAAAAAAAAATGTAATTAATTTCACGGGGCACAGAAAGCCATCGTTTAATTCCCAAGTTCGAATCTTTCAATAACTTCGTATTTCAGTCGATCGATAATTAAAAATCATTGATTGGTCGTTGACCGTTGAAAAAAAAATACAAATATATATATATATATATACACGTATGTATATGTCGGAGGCATCGGCTCTTTGGCGAATTTGTAATATGGAATAATTATATATGTAAATTATAATACTAAATTAGCGTTGACATTGAAAGAATTTCATGATTTTCTAGCGACATATTTGACAATACTTTAATGCCACCCTGTATTGTACTTTTCCAAGTCCCCTATGGGTGTCCCGACTGTCACGGGCCAATGACCACACGCAATTCCCTTCGGTGCCCGCCAGCACCCTCGACGCCAGTAAAAATAATTTAATGCCCGGAATAAGTTTTCAGCCTGAAACTGAAATCAATCCCGTTCGGTCTCTTCGATGACTCAACGCTCGCCGATCCGCGATACCGAGTGGGCGCGTTATTTTAAAAACTCATCCGTCAACACGACCAGGTTTTAAGTGACTTTCGCCGTTTTACGTTTCTGCCGTCCGCGTAGATGCTAAACGTGTACCGTGTGTCCAGATTCGATCAGACAGATCGATATTTCTTTGGAATTTGAAGTGGAGTACCAACCGTACAGATAATGCAATCGTAATGACAAAGTATCGCTAATACGGAAAACCAGAGTAGCACGTGATTGGCTGAGAAGGATCGTATAGGCCCGAGAGACCGTAGTGGGGAAAAAGGAAGGAAAAAAAAAAAAGGAGACAAGTCCTTTAGGTTAAGAGGAAAGTGTATAAAGGAGTGTAGTAGGGAGAATGGTAGTAGGGGAAGGGTGTGAGTGGTGGGGGTAAATCCGAGCAGTGGGGGATGGGAAAGCCGCTGTACATCAGTAGACTCTTCAGGGTGCACTTCGCTCTATGAACGTTTGGCATAGTTTCCAGTAATTTTTTTTCTATCCCTAGTAAATTTTCCCTAGACAGAGTCAACTGTCTTTCTTTAAAAATCGCTTTGAAAATTAAAAAAAAAAAATAACAACCTGGGATATTTTCCTAAAAATTGTATTACCTTCGCGAGTACAATGGATGAAAAAACAGACCCATGCCGAATCAGTGCATCCCGTGCAAGCTCAGCAAACATTTTGTCTCGACAAAAAAAAATATATAAATTTCTAACCGATCGACATAACTTTTTTTTTAATTTTCCAAAACAACGTCCAACTTCGTGCCGGTATACAAGTTTGTACAATTTGTACTTTCTCCTTCCGGTCTATCACCAGGTATTAAATCTACTCCAAGGACCATGTTGACGTCCACGTCAATCTGCCCCAGTTCGGCAGACAGAGTCTCCGCTGAGCAGTCTGGAGGACGTAAGACTAGGGAGCGTCGGCATCAGCCGCCCCGCCAGCCCTCCTGACGCGCGTCGAGTCTCCGTCCGTCCGTCCCGTCTCAACGCGTCTGAACTCGTCTCGACTCGTCTCGCGTGACGGCCTCGTCAGCCGTCAGCCAAGCTCCGTCCGGATCGATACGCCTGCCACCCTTAGGAGTCCCTCCTGTGCTTCTAGTACTACCCTCCGAGCTCGTCTTCCTCCACCTCCTCCTCCACCTCCTTCTGCTATGCCCACTACTGAAAAGCAATGCACCTACACCTCCTCCTCCACCTACTACCGGCTCCCGTTTCTATACCACCCCCTTGGTCGCCACCTCCTGCCAGCGGAGTCTAGTTGAGTCGAGTTGAGCCACCGGCCGGGTCAGAAGACGTCTGCTGCCGCTGCCCGGGCGAGCGACAGCTACCCCCACCTCACTTATTTTCCCTTTCCTATATACCTCATCCTCATCCTCGTACCACTCTTCTCCGACCACCACCTACTATACCTACACACACACTTGCCCGACTTAGCCTAGCTGCATGACTCTATTCCGTTCAGACCTGACGGCTGATGGACAGTCTGCTGGTTGCCTGTCGATTCGATCCTATTAGGTCGGTACCTGTTTGGGCTGGTTGCATCGGCTTCTGGTATGACAAAAATCAAAGCACTACACTGGTATGTATACGTAAGCGTCCTAACACCTAGAATATATATATATACACACCTAATTAATAAATCATTTTTAATTGGAGCAACACGATGATTACGTTACATATGCAAACAGTGGAACAAACTGATATGATTTTCTATCAGCTTCTCCTGGGACCGAGATAACACACGGTTTGGTTGGTATCACTACCTATAACCCTGGACGGGTAATGATTACGCATACGTGCACGCGTAAGGGCAATCGGTGCACTTAACCCCTTGACCTACCGGTGCTCGGCAGTCGGGGTCAAAGCGATTCCACGTTACAGGCGCCTTGCCGCCGTTTACGACTTCCCGTTCTCGTTTCTCTTCTCTCTCTCTCTCTCTTTTGCTCCTGCGATTCTTCCTCTCCTTACTTTCAGTTTGCTTCTTATTCCTCGCTAGTGGCCGAGGGGGAGGGGGAGGGTGGGGGGCCGTGTTGTCCCGAAGGCGCAAAAGTTCATAATAATTAATCGTTAGGATTCGAGGGCTAATTAAAGTTTTCCAAGTAACAGCTTGGCCAGCCTTTCGTCTCTGGATTAGTTATCGTTTCTCTCTCCGTCTGTCCTTCTCTTTCGTATAAGTATACACATGCAGTGCTCTCTCTTCGTTACCTCTGTCTCTCCTTTTCTCACCGCACTCCACACTTCCTCATTCTCGACCATCTCACTCCTTAACAGACTGCCCCCCCCCCCTGACCCATCTGGCCCCCCTCTGACTTGTAGCGCCTTTCCACCTCTCGTCATCCCCAGTGCAAAGCGACCCATTGACGACGTCGGTCAATCAATACTCGAGCTGACAAGTGTTCATTTCGAACCGACCCGCCACTTGCACAGCCTCCACCCTTCTGAACCTCAATACATCTTACCCCCCTTCCAACCTGCCCCCCCCCCTGACCCTGCTAGAACCCAACCTTATCCTTATCCACCTCCCATAAGAAGGACAGGGTTGACCCGATGGAAAGTCTATGAAAGGAACAGTCGGATGAGAGAAACGTTAAGCGGCTGGTAGGAATGAGACTAAAGCTGATATACTGGAATATAGGTAAAAAGAGAAAAGACAAAGAGCAAGATCAGAACAGAGAGGCGCGACGGGGAATGGATATAGAAAAAAAAAAAAAGTAATGCTACTTGTATATATATATATTTATATAGGCTTGGACGTAAAGTGGAGTTAGCATTAAGAGTTGAAAACGCATTTTGACATGCTGCCTGTTGCGGACACTCGTCACCAGATGGCAGAGCGCTCGACAATGATGGAGTTCGTGCATATACGGGTATACACAGAACGGCCGATAGCTCGTTCCCGAGGTTGTCCGGTGTTTTAGCCGTTGGTGGAGGTAGGTGGCGAGCGACGTATCTGATTGACAGTGACGCGGGTGTACGCGTCGTTGACGGACACGTCGACGGAGCCGTCGGCGTAGCCACGGCCGACTACGTGTCAGGGCCGTGTAACGATGACGCTTCCGGACACCGCCAATCAATCAGCTCATTACACCGCGTCAGTTATCTGTCCCTCGACCGGGTGTCCCGGCTCCATTTGTCACGAGGATCCACCTGCTCGACGTCGGAGTAGATGGCACTGTGGTCAGTTTGGTAAAAAAAAAAAAAGGAAGAAGAAAAATAACAACGTAATCCTCCGCACTTCTATCACTTTTGTTTTTTAGCTCTCTTTAGCTATACTCACACCTGTGGGCTCTGTTATTATCCGTTCCCTTATCATTCTATGAATTCCCCGGGTTCCTGATACTATAAGCACACCCATTGACACCCATTGCTCTTGTTCCATCTGCCATTTTCATCCCGTGAGCTCAGCTTGCTCGTGGCACGGCTAAACTCGCACCCTGCTCGACATCCAGGGATCCGGTGGTACGGCCCTGACGTGATCGTAGATGGGAACCTATCTAAGGGGAGATTTCTAATTTATGACGCTGGGGCGATGTGATGAACAGACGTCATAAAGCATGTCGCCCTCCGCGTCTCTGGCCTACTCCGCCCCTGTTTCACGTCCGCCCCTGTTATCGCTGTAGCCCCCCCTGGTCCCCCCTTCCTCACGTCCTAGCATCCCCCTGTTACTCCTGGTAGCCCCCTGCCTCTTTGCCGCCATAACCCCAGACCCTCTTCGAAGCCGTAATACTCGTCCACATGAACCTCGGCAGCCTTCTCTGTCCTTTTCTCTTTCTCTTTATCCTCCCCGTATCAATCTCTCTCGCTCTCTATCCGCGCTCCGACTTTTGCCGCCCTCAGTGATTTGTGGCCTCTCGAATTCTCTTCGGGGGCGCCCCCTCGCTCTGGCACTCCCCTCGCGCGTCCCCCCCGCTCATGGATCCCCCGATTCTTGCGCCGCCCCTGATACCTCATGAATATCATACGATCTGGCTTCGCTCGGTTATAACCTGACGGTCCTTTAATTAGTCCTGATGCGCGTACTGCTATAAAATCCAGGATCATTTTGGGCAGGGACTTTTTAAGATCGGATGACTTGTTTTTTTGTTTTTATTTCTTTTATTTAGAAATTGCTTTGTCCGTCAATCCTTATACGTAAGATTTATGCGTCGATCTATGGATCTACTGCGGTGACGTCATACTTTTCAAATGTCGTTACTCTCTTTTTCACCTACGTCCAGAGAAAATCGATCGACCCGAATGTCCAAGATATTTCACGAAACACGAGCTTTTGGCGTCCCGTCGTGTTAACGCGAGGCTATATCGGCTCGCGTGAAACTCCTGCGCGCACACCTGTCCGATTTGCTTCCGAATGACTGATAGAAGACGATAGTTGATATACGTACGGGTGTAGATAAAATATTCTCGTTTATTC
Organism: Calameuta pygmaea; assembly: GCA_031762395.1. Taxonomy (NCBI): domain Eukaryota; kingdom Metazoa; phylum Arthropoda; class Insecta; order Hymenoptera; family Cephidae; genus Calameuta; species Calameuta pygmaea. The sequence goes on along the minus strand of JASANN010000004.1, from coordinate 1,846,006 downwards.
ACTGTAATTGGTCGTAAATTAATTTTCGACGTAAGCTGACCCGCGGCTACGCCGTACTATTCTCAAATACAGATTTAAAGCTTACGTCAGGCAGTTTCCCTTGACATTTTCGAAATCGACGTTGTACTATGTCGGATCGATTAAAAGTGGAATAACTGGTGGGATATCCGTATAATAATACGTAACATATAATTATAGACGTTATAGCACATACATATATCAAATCTATTATCATTTTTATTCCCTTGAAATTGACATCTGTCGATATCGAAGATATACCTAATATACATATATAGGTGTGTTTTCATTGATTGACGCTAAGTACTGATAGGCAGTTTTGGTATTCAGTGGAAAAGTGAGGTTAAGTTATTCAGTACGTACCTTCAGGGTAATCTTGGGGCAGGTCTAGACAGGTCAGGGAAGTAAAGAGGTGGGAGAGAGAGAGATAGAAGAAATATGTAGGGAGATGAGAGTAACGAAAGGACAGACAGAGAGAGAGAGAGAGAGAAAAGAGAGACAGCCAAAGTCGAAAGTCCAAAGAGTAAAGCGTGTAGCTTGGCGGCCGAGCTCGGAACCTTTGTGAAAAATCGTGTTATAACCCTAATTTAATTTTATGGCCGGCATTACGGGGGGATTGTGTTGTATCGGTCTGGCATAATGGCCGTATATGGCCGCATATAATAATGGAGGGGGTTAATAATCAGTTGTAACGCGAACCGTCGTAAACCGCAAAACAACGAGAATCCTGGCCGAGCAGAGGAGGAAGGCGAGGAAGGAGAAGGCGAGAGAAAGACGGAGATGAAAAAAAGTATGGGCTACGCTTTGGGCCCTCTGGGTTAGGGACTGTCGAAATTGAAGAAGAAGGTTAGGCTATGCCCAGAGGAAGAAGAGGCAAGAGGATGCCCAGTGCCGGAAATTGATGAACTGTGTGTTTATACGTATTTTTCTGAAGGGTGGTACCAGGACCAGCCAGAGGTAGTGGGTCCGGGAAGATGGTTGGTAGGAGCCATCATTATCCCTGAGGTAGGAGGAAGGTCTCCGAGGTGGATCTACCCACCTTAGCTTCGTACCAAGCTCACTTCACCTCCTTACTGATCTCGATAGACCTCAAACGTGGCCGCTTGGCGCCGCCACTCATAAAACTTGAGACCTAATCAACCTAGCCCGACCCATGGCTCACGAGAGAGCCATAACCAAAAATGACGACAATGGGATCGTCTGACGGTGACGACGTGATGACCAGCTGGCTGATACGGGATGAGGTCTTCGGGTCGTCGGGATGAAGGTGCCAAGAGGGATTCCATGTTGCCTTTATTTACTTATTTATTTTTCCTCTCCCCCGCCCTAGTCCAGCGGCGTCCCTCGTCCCGTTTGGATGGAGCAGGTCCGCTACCAAATTGCCAACTGTCTGGGGAATTTTTTCGTGGTACCAGCTGGGCGTTCCGCGACCTCGTCGGCTGTGGCACGACTGGACGAGGAGGGAGCTTACGCGATCGGACGCGGATTCCGAGTCCCAAGACGCCTCATGGTGGACTCCGACCGAAACGAAATTACTATAATACCGGTATGGCGTCGGGACAACCTGCATATTCCGTTATTATTATCGATCGAGCCCACTCGGACCAAGTATTAAAGTGGCTTCGCTCTATGTTTACGCCGGATCTCCCGAAAAACCATGAAATTACGATAATGGCCGCGTACGCGATTCACCTTAACAATGCCGCGCTCGTCTACCGGCCGCATAATCACCGGTATTTTTCACCGATCGACGTTCGGATTATGTGAGTCCGTCGATACGATATTCACAGGAACCCGAAGCACGTAAATTCGTCGGATTATTCCTCCTGGCTTCCGAGAAGGCTGGATCTGCTCTTACGTATAATATGGTCCGTGCACTTAAGATCGTTGCCCAGTGCCTTGGGTTGCCCCACCTATGGTTATAAATGAATATACTGCGTTATGGGACTAAATTGAAAATCCGAGAACCACCAAACGGATGTCTCTTCCTCGGTGCTCCTTTGGCATCTCGAGATTACGTTAAAGTCCGTACCGGTGAAAAGTTTGAAGATTGCGTTTCGCATAAGGAGACGGATGAAAGAAATAATATCTAGACTCTCATAAAAGCGATACGCGGACACGTCGAGGATGGCAGTGAGTCTGGGGTATGGGAGTTGGAGGAGCCAAGTATAGGGAGAGAGAGAGAGAGAGAGAGAGACAGTGACTATACGAAAAGCGAAAGAAAAGAAAAGGAAGGAAGACGAAGTGGAAGCAAAGGCAGAAGTAAAAGTACCAATGGATATATGCCCTGGCTCCTCTATACGTAGGAGAGAAGCAGAGGGTCAGCCAGGCAGGGAGTTCGGCTTCGGCTGCCGGGCGCCGTAAAAACGTCAATTAAAGTGTTTTATTTGATCCTTCGTTAGAACGTTGAAATGGAATTTTGATTTATGACCGGTGCAGCGCTATACGCGCGTAAATAAAATAAATAGGAGGCTATAATTAGTCGGTAGGTCTAAGCCCGCTGGCCCGATGCGATCTCCCAGTGTTTGCGATAAACAGTTTTATACATTGGCGAGCTATATAAGATCTACGATCCGATCGTTAAGAATCGATCCGATCCAATCTGTCGAGATACCGGTGGTGCTCTCGGCTCGATTACGGGACGCTGTTATGCGAGATTAATTGAAAGAGAAAGGGGGAGAAAGGATAGAGAGTAAAAATAAAATGGAATATTCTTACGAGGTACAAGTGCCACTGAGACATCTCTGTTAAGTGAAGAAAGGCCGCGTTAGTCAGACATCCAGCCAGCAACCATCCGGCCAGCCGTTCAAACGTTATTGTTTATTGTGGGCCAACAGCAGCCTGATTTATTATGTCAGTTCTACGCCTATGCGTGAAATAGTAACATAATCCCTTTGATTTGTGGCCGGGCATTGTTCGGGGCGCCACTTCATCGAAGATACGTCCGCCGTTTCTTTTTCTATCTCTGTTTCGTGCCCTGATGAAAATTTCACCCTTTTCAGCCAAATCGTTGCCTGGATATTGAACAACCGATAGCAGCGACGTAGATTCACTTTGGGTTCTTCTGTTATCCTTCGTTAAAGCTCTTTAATCGTTGATTTATCGGGTGTTCGATATTATTTACAATTGTGCGGATCGATCCATTTTCAGTCTCATTAGCGTGTCTCTGCGTCCTGAAAAATGAAGTTGAAAACGGAAAATAAATTGTTACGTGAAAATGAAATGCTTGACGTTACCGTGAATTTATGGCGGCGCGACGACCCTAGCCAGCCCAACGCTGTTTATTTGAAGTGCTCCGCCAGGAATGATGTTTAATAACATGGTTTTAAGAGAACTGGGTGCCGGATAACGTGTGCAACGTGTTATCGTTCAGCGATTGGACCGCTAGGCGCAGTAAGCGAGTCCGAAGATCCGTCATTGACGGGAAGTGGAAGCCATGATGTGACCCAAGGAGTCAGAGGATAGGACGTTACTGTACAAACGGAGGGTAAACAGGGATGATGATGATGATGATGATGATGATGATGATGATGATGAAGAGGAAGTAGGATGCGAATACGTATAAGCAGTCGCGACTGAAACGAGCTGTAGAGTTGAGAACGATTCTAACCCGGTAAATACCTTGTTCTGTTGTAGGTAAGTAGCCGTGAGGTCATCAATAAGCTAACTTACTACGGAGACGAGTATTATGGTGCGAATCAGCAGGAGGTCCCTTCCGTTTGACGAGAGCCATTCATCCTCATCCACCTACGCGTAGCCTACACGTGGCTACGCATGTGCTCGGCCATTGTGCTTCCATCTATCATACGTCACAAATAACCCCGATAGGTAGGTCGATCAGGCCATGATAGAGACCCTGGCATTGTACTCATGTTTTCTTCGATTTACCATTAAGCATGAGTTTCATTGCAGGGCATAGCTCTGCGTTAAACGGACCTGGTCGAGTGTAACACTTAAAAATTCCGTCGTTCCAAAGTGGTTCGTGTCCGGGCTAAATGAAAAAATAATTTTCTTCTTCGTTGTACGCTGACGGTTGACGGTCTGAAATAAAGAATAATTTTGCTTATTGTCGTCAGTAAATAGTCTATGAAAGCGTAGATAGTACTGAGCTATGCTCACCAGCCATCTCCTTCTTGGTCTCGGGATCGTCAAGAGGGTCTAGAGGATTGGGAAACGGCGAGAACTCGGTGATGACCTGCCAACGGCTCGCGCATTAGCCCGACAGATAGCGCTGCCTAATCGGCCCCCATAAATTACCAAATTAATATCCCGTGTTGCCGCCGCCAGGCTATCCGTCAGGTGTCAGCCGTGGTGCAGATAGCCGCCACCACTACCTACCCGGTGTCATCCACCTTGCCGACTGACAGACCAGAGACCATGAACGGACGGATAGACGGACAGGGGCTGTTAATAAAACGTGACCCACCGCGGGGGGGGGTGCCACCATAAGAGCTACCTGACCGTTTCTCTTCACGACCTAACGAATCAGACTGCCACAACATAACCTCAATTCGTAGCCGAGGAAAGGCTCGTTCCCTCGTATAATCTACATACTCACGTCAGCCGTCTACTGATCCTCTTTCTCTCAGTAGCAACAAAAGTCAAATGCATTGTCATACGAACACCGTACCAACGACTGCTTTATTACTCTCGAGCCCTTAGCCAATCAGAGCAACGATTCCGAGTCACGTGGGCCGGGACGAACCAATCACCGTTCACTGGTAACTGCCACGAACATATGGACGCCTCGGCACTGAGATACTGTTTCGTCGAAATACTTTTACCGTTCTCACGCGTGCACATATGGTACTCTGGATAATCGTAAGGGGTCACGTACCGATGCGTCGTTCCTGTATTCTATATAAGAAGGTGAACTCGAGGAAGAGCAAAGGAAGGGACCACCCAGCGTGCTGTCCTACGCGATCCGGCCGGCTCGTAGGTATGCGCAGAGGTACACATACATACTTGCTCGTCAGCGCTCACTCGCCCACGCATTACGCATAACGCATAAAGGAAAACGATCAACCTCCAACATCCTTCTCTCCTGCCACCCTTCGAAGAAGAGAATGCCCGAGGAACCGCTTACGAATTACGCGACGAACAGTAAGCAAGCAGGCCAGTCGGACAGCCAGCCCGGCCAACACTGAAAAACCGGCTCGCGCTACACGAGCGCCTCTATGCGACATGGCTGCCAATTAGCAGGCTGACATCGAGCTGACTGACCACCTTGGATGTCGGCGCTAACCACAGTCACTCTTTCTTTGTTCTATACTACTCACGTAACGTTTTAAGACTTCTTATTATTTTTTTTTTTTTTTTTGTACCCTCTGACCTATCGGCTATGCACGTATTTTATTAACACAAATTCACTCGTACGCGTACCCACACGTATGTACATTATGCTCGACTCACTTTCGTTATATCTTAGTGCGCCATCTTTATTCACGTCTGTCATTGGTCTTCTCTCATTTTTCATCGGCCTCACCTTCTCTCGTCTACACCGCGTGTCCGTTTCGGTTTTTGATAGCCAAGAATCATCTCGACGCATTACGCCTACTCGGCCGGCGTGTACGTACCGACCTCGCGGAGACGTGAGCGTCGCGACGCCCACGATGCCACTGACCTCTCATCCTCTTCTAACGCTTTGTACACAGGGAGGGTACCTCTTCATCCTGCTGAGAATAGATATGATTTATATTGCTCCTGTGTATATAGATGATACTCCTTGATAACATCCAAGTCATTTGACACTTGACGTACGAATGACGATTTTATCTATAGGGATTAACCTTATCGTTCGGCTATCATCTGTAGCTGCAGATACCAATTTTTTTACACGAGGAACAAAATTTCTTTTTTTTTTCAAATTTACTCAAAAACCCTTAATCATTCTCAACACGTTGCCACTGACGTCCGAGTCGTTGCACAAGTATTCACCGATCACGTGATCGGGACCCGATGACGTAATCGGCAGTAAGAAAAATTTCGAAAGACCCTCGTGGGGTTTTAGGGAATTAAAAAAAAATTCAAATTAAAAAAAAAACTACCCCTAGTGTCACTAGCGAAAAAATACACAACTTTATTATTCCACTTTCCAAGCGGACGGAGGACAAAAATTATCACGCAATTGTCCCGTCGAATTACTCGCGCGTTCTGAAAAGCCAATAAAAGGGACCCTCGTCCCTCGCGCCGGTAAAGTCTCATTGCTCTACGTCATTTCCGTTCCTTCCTTCTTTGTCTTTTTTTTCCATACGCTCCCCCCCCCCCCCGATCCTCCCGTATTATTTGCTCCTTTATTTTTCTTCCGCTGATCTCCGCCAGCGTCGATGCTTCCACCTTTCGCTGTACAGCGGCAGCGCGTCACGTTATATTACCCAATGATAGTCGCTAATTGAGCGCGAAGATAAAACAATGGCTAATAAACCAACGCTTCGTATCCTACCTTGGTTCGGGCGTCGGGACGCTCGAGCTCCCACGGGACGTCGTATAATCATACATTGTGAAAACCAGTCCTCCGTCTCTACAGTCGAGCAGGACTTAACCATCGCTTTATCGACGTTTGGCATGAAACGCAATTTCCCCCCCCCCCCTCCCCCCCGTCCCCACTTCCCCTACCCCTTCCTCCACTCTCCATATGCCTGTACGATTATTTACCTGCGAGTCGCGTACTAATAACTACAAGCACTTTGCTCCAAATTTTGACGTGTTACTTTTTTGACACCCGGTAGCGATCTATGTCCATATACGTATACAGTAACAATCGCATCTCGAAGTGCCGATTCAGTTAATTTATCATTAATCTCTTATCAAGCTTTTATAGTACCGAGTTGTTATCACTATATAGAATCAATTAATTGCTGGACTATTTTTTATATATATCCGATACCTTGAACTTTTTTTTTATAAAAATCACTTCGCTATCAATGGTTAAATTGGATCCGACGTCCATTCAGACAGACGCCCAGGACGCCGACGACGTCTGATCGACAGTAAATTTAAGACGGGGTCTCGCGGTCGAATTTTTAAAAAATCGTTTTACCTCGCCCAGTACTGTCCCGTCTTATTAATCGCATCCCCACCGTCGAGACGCTCGGCGTCCCGTCTCATCCTCCCAGTAGCTTTAGGCTTCTTCGTAGAACGGGAACGCCGAGCGTCGTTTTCGCTTACAACGTACCCGTGTACTAGCGAACCAGATCAGGCCACTTCGCACCCGCGTCCAGGACGCCGGCGTCGTGGTCGTCGTCACTCGTGTTTTTGCCGGCGTCGACTATAAATAGACGTCGGTATCCCATGCGTCGGCCGACTTCAGACCGGCTGTGCGTTGCGCCACGTCGTCGGGTGGGTTCGTCACTTTTGCGCAAGGTCGCGTCGTCATGCGTCTCGACGTCACTGGTATGACGTCACGTCCGGGAACTCGCGTCTTTTAGACACTGTATACTCGTTTTACGTGTATACCCGTCAGCGATGGCTTCTTTCGGGTCATTGACTATAGAGGCTAGATCCCCTATGGGCACAGGGTACCCTGTAGTAGATTTTAAGATCCAGCCAGGTAACCCGACACATCCGATGCATCCAAGCTGAATGATCTTCGTCGCTGACGTTTTATACGATCGATGAAAATCAATCTTGCGACAAAGCGATGACGACGATCTCGCATTGAATAACGAATTTTAGGGAGGCTGCAGTTTTTTTTCTCTCTCTCTCTCTCTCTCTCTCTTCAAGGCTCGTCGAGTACATTTTTTGTCTTTATGATCCAGGTCCAAGATCTTTCGTATGGAAGCAACGGCCGATGAGGTCGTCTCGGAATCGGTACGAAAGATCTGCGTGAGCGACTTCTTGGTTTTGTCCTTCTGTGCTTCTACACGGAAATCAGGAATGCTCGATAATCATCGGTATATCATCCTGTACGGAATGTCTACATAGCTTTACCCGACTCTATACCTTGGACTGCCTTTCTGCGTCTCTGCGTGTGGGTCAACCTTTATGGTGGGCATAACTCGTTTGATTTCTCTGGAGATTATCTTGTTATTTATTGGAAAGTCGGATCCGGCGTCTTCGCCTACCCGAAAACCGCGCATTTATTGGACGAGACCACCGGCAGGGAAAGACGTGGATCATCGATAGTCATTGATGTTTGATCGCGATGGATTTGCCAATTTTATAGATCGCGCGCACGACGTGCGATATATTTTTTGTACGATCGATCGAGATGACATATACGTTGAGAACTTTATTATTTTTTTTGATTAATTTTTTTTCTCACTTTAAATAGCCTCGTGACTATTTTGCGGTTTGATAAATATTTTATTTTTTTTTTTTACATTGGGAAGAGAAAAATACATTTTTGAATTTCTGCCAAATTCATGGAACTTTTTTTTTAAAAAAAAATGACTATCCCACGTACGTATATAATTTTAACGTAGTTACGGGACGTCAAAAGAACGTTCGACCGTTAAGGCTGGTTCTAACCTCAAAAAATGCTCGTATCTCCATAACGTCGTTTCGTCCTGACGATATTTTCTCGTTAGCCGAGGAACAAGATCTAAACTGAAAACTGGAGAAATTTATAAGCAGCCCCTTAGAATAATCCTCCGTATCTTCGGACAGCGAAGAAAGTCTTTCCAAAAAAGTTCGATGCGACCAGCAAGGATTTCTCTGATAAATAAGACAGAAACGACGATAAAAAAGAAAACAAAAGAAATCCCTACACAGGCAATAAATAAGGACTCAAGGCCACAACGAACGTGCGCCGAACGTTCCTGCCATAAGGCTGATGCACATGGGGCTGCGGTTAGGTAAACACTAAACGTTAATTCTCATAAGCCAAAGTTCGTAAAGTCGAAGTAAACGAACACAGTTACAGTCCGGTAAGATGAGACGTTAGGGCGTCGCGACGCTGTGTGGGTAAAGGTGTAACATAGTATGCGCGTTAAAGCGTGCTTCGGTATACCTATATAGTGCGTCGGTATTAGTAACGGCGCGAAGTAGTCGCGACGAGGGACGTCGGCGTCGGTAGCAGTCGACGCCCGGCGTCGTCCTCGACTGCTACGGTCGGCTCTTGGAAAGTTGTGTTATGGCAAAGGCCGCTACGTGCAGGCTGCACAACTTGATAATAATAAACTGAAAAAGGAGCAAAAGACGTTATTTTAAAAGGGAAATGCAGCGCCGCATTTTTATGTCTTCGCCAGAACTTTTCATCTTCGCGCTAAAGGAGACGCTGGCTCGCTCGGGTTACGGGAGAGGGGGCCAGAAAGAGAGAGAGAGAGAGAGAGAGAGAGAGAGAGAGAGAGAGAACGAGAGAGAGCCTCTCTTGCCAGGTTCTACAGCGTACGGATGGAGTTCAGATGGCTCGAAAGTGCGCGCCACCGGGAGGAATACTGGAAGGAGCTAAAACGTGGAATGAAACGGCAGACTGCCGCTGATGAAATTCATAATTTAGATCCAATGCGCCTCTCTGTACCTCGTTTAGAATACACTACTATTTATAGTCGAAATTTTCCTCCTTCCATACGACCCAGGATATCCAACCCCTCCGTGGAGCAAGTTCAGCAGCGACTACCCTCCCGGCCCTTCAAATTCCCCTGGTATACACCCTCCCCCCTCCTTTTATTCCTCTAAAGACCTCAGAGCATAGCGGAAGTATGGAATCAGCGAGAGACGGAATTTCATCGTCTACCGAATAACCCGAAGAAGAGAAAAAAAAAAAGAATAACACAAAAGTCTAAGACCGTGAGAGACCCAGAACGAACGGACACGAGTAACTCGTACGCTCATTGATTTCTTTATTTATGTCCTCGTTTAGACAGGGATCTCGAGGGTTGGCTTTCCTTATTTTCTTTCTCTTAGTCTTCCGTTGCATTTCTTCTTTTTTTTTTCACTCCTCCACGAGCTTCCCTGCTAATCCTCTTTGTAGCGTCCGAGAGTCCCGCCAGCCCGAGACTATCAGCCCGATCGACACTCGGCTCGATTCCCATGCAGGAGTAATTGGCCGTTGCGCGCGCAGGCTGCACGCACGCACCACGCGTGCTGTCTGCGAACTAACCTAGAGGGAATTACAGGAGGAGTCTATGGGTAATTGTGTATAGTGCACACGTGGTCTAGACTATGCACGTATAGACTTAGGTATATCGTAGGTTTAGAGGTTAGTTTAAGTTCCTGTGCTCATAGAAGCAAAAGCTGCCAGAACGGTCGTATCGGCCCGGAGCCACGTTAACCCACCGAGTGACGGCTGGGTGGCACGCATCTTGAAGAACTGCCCCTTCCGTTTATCGTTGGCTGTCGCGTTTTATCCGGCAGTTATTCCATCCCTAATAGGATGTAATATTATACGGAGAGTCACGTCCACTTGAATTCGCGGGCTTTAACGGTGACTGGGCACGGAACGACCACGGTACGATCCTGGCTTGTATACCTTGTGGGTTCGTACTATTCTACCTATTGTACGTATGGAGACGTTCTTCGTTCATTTATTTTTTTTTTTGTCAAATAATATTTATCATTGCTCCGCACCCCTGTTGCTACTTAATTGTACGAAAAAAGAATTGATGTAGATATTCGAAAAATTTTTTACTCATCTTCCCCCGGTACTTTTTTGATTTTTTCATGCGAGCCTGGTGAACTGTCTCAGAGTTGAGACTTGGCGACGGCCGATCGCTTGTGACGTAGAGGACCGTAATTGCCACAGCGGCCGTTGGTGGCGCATCGATCGACACGCGCCAATATCCTATGTCTAGTATCTACAGTATACAATTCCAATTCGAAGAGCACACGCATTAAATTGACTGTAATTGCGTTCAATGTTACACGTGGACAGATCGTTCAAAGTCAATTGCGTAGTGACAGCCAGTGCGACGAAGTAACGTCGAGACCAATTGAGCTTACGACAGCGGCCGTGGCGCGGCGCCACGATCGCCGCTACCAAACGCGGTTATAACGAGAACGCGAAAGACGTCACTAGGGGGACTCGGTGCATGAGCAACGACCCCTCGTCGGCCGTAGATACGAATAAATACGAGCACGTGGTGTGGTAACCGTTTCTGGTGGATTCTCCATATTCCCCAAACTCCGTTGCAATTTCAATTCCACTGTTCCGGCTGTCACCTACGCGTATATGCACACGCGATGGCGTATGTGGAGAAGATAGACACGCGTACCGCTGTCTGTATATTAGAAGCTGTACGTCCATAATGCCGGACCAAACAATGGACGCTGAATACCCGATTGCTGGGTATATAATGTGCCGAGCAAGTAACGCAGGAGGACGCTGAGGACAGCGTCGGGACGCTAGACGTTCTGGCAGTTTACGTCGATCAAGTGGCGCATCAGCATTCAGCGTTTATTTTAGCGCTTCCTTTTTCTGCAGTTTTAATCATTAGGAAGCCCACGTCAAAATGTCCGCCCTGCACGGTGTCGGGGCGACACCGGAACGGCAGCGATGCCGTTTGTCGCAAGCTTTTACTTCTCCTTCTGTTCCCCGTATCCATCTATGACGTATATATAACCTCTATAGGTATACAGTCATGTACACTCGGACAGGGCAGATAGGTACGTAAACATACGTGTACTTACGTACGATCGGGATCCCTTTCGGGAAATGGGAGACGGAATCGATTGTAGGAAACTGGACGTTTCTTTGTTCGTTTACCGATTAGGTGACGTAACACCGATCGATCGACGGATAAACGACTCTGGGTAATTAGACAGAACTTTTAGCGACGTATCTTTCGTAATTCAATCCGACACCTTTTTTCCCCGTTATTTGCCCGTCCTTTTTTTTTTCTTGTCTATTTTAATCAAGTGTCACACTCGATTGACTTTCGTTCGCTGTTAACTTTTTCTTTTTTTTTTTGGCGTGTTATACATATACGTCATATGGAACTTTTATCTTCTCACCTTTGTCACTGAAGACGCTACGAGGTTCAGGAAACAAAGTAACGGTCGTACAAGTTCGACTTTCATTGTCCCTCGGTCGGTATGGTAGAGAGGTATTTTTTCTTTCTTGACGATGCCGGTACAATAAATCCTCGTAGTCCAGGTAGGAGCGTGGTCGTTGGACGATAATATTCGTGTCTCGAGTGCGCATACATCCTTACCAAGAAGAGAAAGGGTTGGCGATCAGGCAGAAGATAACGTTCATAATGAAAGGCATTCATTCCACTGCGAACCCAACAGTGAACTTGAGTGACGTGGTTGCAGACAGCTGCCCAAACCTGATCGGTCCGTCCGTAAGTCCGTGCGGCAGTCCGTCCTTCCGTCCGTTCCCCGTTCGCTCTCACGTGATTCCTTTTATGATATCGTATAACCAGCCGAACCGGAGGCCTGCTCACCGCGTCCGATTTAAAACCGGCGCAATCTCCTGCAAGGTGCACACCGTCGTCGCCATTTCTACCTGGCTCGAAGAATTTTCACGCGCGAGATAGGCTCCCATCTGGCGGCGAATTCTGTAAGCTAAAAGAAAAAGATACACGATCGCGGCTCATGGAAACCCCAGTACCCATGTGTAGCGAACGTTGAATTCTTCGGTGGATTATTTAATTTGAATTTTGACAGAAATATAATATCTCACAAGATATCGCCAATTGAGAACATCGTGCGATTCCTCGGTCGAGGGTGATCCTGTGCATGCACCGGGGTTCGGTTGCTTCGGGGATTCCCCCTCTTCGGACTTTTATTTTATTTCGGTTATAAAAGATTTTATGACGTTTTCATATACGATATAGGCAGGTTATCGTTAACTTTATACGATACATTCACCAGTGGCGGTGACGTCATCGATCACGGGTAAACTTTACTCCGCGTTCGATAGCTCAATATTTAATATCGATTTCGGCTTGAGGTAGGTTTCTATGATCGGTTCCGGTTGAAGATTCGACGATTTTTATTTGACCGGGAACCGGAAAAGGATCGACGTGGATCTCTGAGATTCACGTCGGAGGATTGCAGAGCCAAGGTTTCCAGGAGGAAACTAGCCTAACCTCCGAAGGATACACCCACGCAACCAGGTCGAGTTCACTACCGGTTTTGCAGCTGTGTTCACACCGGACCTCGTACAACGGCGAGTTCAGCTTAATATAATACCGTGATACACAGTGGCACCTGGCGCATCTTCCTCTTCGTGTATTCCTTTCTGCTGCTTTCATAAGCGTCTTCCTCGGAAATCGTTACTTCCTGGGGATGACGTTTTGTTTAGATAACAATGCACAGGGTCTCATTCTAGCACGGGGTCACGTTATCAATTAAAGATTAGATAAGAATTCTTGAATATTATTTCTCTTTGTTCTCTGAATCCTCAATTTCACCGTTGGGTTAGGGTTGGATCCTCGCGGTTCTGTTCTCGTCCAGGAACAGACACTTCGAGGAGGTCCGACATCGAGATTTATCGCTTTTCTCTTATAATAGGTACGAAACGGGTTGCGCGTCGTGGGTGGGTCGAAGTACCGATGACGGAGGTAGCGATGACGGCGTTACGAGGGAAGCTTCCTTAATATGTAGTCATCAGGGTTCGTCATCGTAGTCGTCAGTTCAGGATGCATTTTTTCTTGCTCCGACTCCCCTCGGTCTGGTATATAATTAAAAATAATTATAACAATCCATAAATTATCATATCTTAGGAGTCCTAGCGACGCGCATGCGCAACGGCGAATCCTTGTAACGTAATGGCGCGTAAATTCGAATAAAAATTTCAAAGTGCGTAAAGCTTCCTCCTGGCTGATAATAATAACAGCACGGGATCGTGGCACGAGGTCAAAGAGGTCGCCATTATTGTCTCAGAATCGGCAGCGTCGCTCGTGGCGAGTCAAGAATCGCAGTCGCAGCCAACGACGGGTTCTTATTCAGTCGCACCGGCGGCATTGCTGGAAACGTTCCAGTGATTTTTTTCTACCGTGGCTCTTTTGAACCTGGACCGAAGGGAAACTACTCTGGGGCGAGCGTGACGCTGACAGAGTTACGCTTACGCCATCCTCGCTTCTATGGAACGCGTCGAACCCCTCGGCTAAGGCTCTCGCCATAAATATCAGCGGTGACGTTTTGGGGAAGAAGAAAAAAAAGGAAGAGAAAGAATGAAAGAAAGAAGAAAAAAAATAGAAAAACTTGCTCTCCTATAGACGCACACAATATAAAGCGGCAGCAGAGATATTAAACCTATCCTTTCCTACAGCTTAACGCCACGTGATTCTGCCACGTTGGCTTTGACGCTTCTCGCAAAACATTCTGATCGGTATGAATTTTGCGATTTTTCTAAAACAACAATAATTATATATCGCACACAATTCTCCAAAGATATAACGCAGACACAATAAATATAAAACGTACGTATCATTGCTCCTATACGATCACTCGCAAACTAGGCCTTTTATCGTAGATGGCGCTCGTGACGTAGGCATGTATCTGCAGCTCGAACGCATTCTACAGTCTGTTCTTAAAGAGAGAAAGGGACAGAGTGAAGACAGCGAAAGAGAGAGAGAGAAAGAGAGCGAGTACGGCCGAGATCAAGAGAGGATAGAAGGTTCAGGAGGGATGAGAAATGGAGTGGAGAGCGGGAGTGATTTATGCTAAGTTGCTGACGCTGGCAAAGCGAGCAATACGCTCCCAGCGGCCATCTTGGGCCCCTCGTTTTCGCTCTGCTCTCGAACCGATTGATGAACCACGGGTCACTCATATAGTCACCAGCTTATCTCTTATCTTCTTTCATTTCTTGAGAATCTCCAAAAGTCATATATGTATATAAACGTTCTCCCTCCCCTCCCTCTCCCTCTCTATCTCTCTCATCCTCCCTTACTCCACACTCGCTCGCTCTATTTCCCAGCACTGATCCAGGCAACAGCAGCAACATCATCCCCTTTTCTTCGACATCCCTCCTCCACGAGTCCTCCAGCCCTGGTCTGTACCTTACACCCTGGGCCTGTCGGACTTCTGTCGGTCACTCGCAGATTTACGACGGGGCTTCGGACCTGGGGGTTCTGGCGCAACAATGAAGCCGCGCCATTTGTCACAGAGGCGCTTCCTACTCCTAATAACGTTGCCGTTCCAGACTGCACGCTATATCGTGGAGTCATGCTTGCTGTACCGCTCGACCTTTGCTTTGGCACGGATCGTGATCTCATCTCCTTTTTCTACAAGTATATATGTGCATTTGTGTATGTATATATATATATATACACATAGTCTCAGAGAACATACCTACCTTCGTTCCATCCCTTCTCTTAACTATCTCGCAGTCGCTCCATCCACCTTCCTATACAGTGGTCCATGTACAGCATCCAACCTTCGGTCTCATTGACGAGGACCCTTCTCGTACAGTTCTTCGTCTGTTTAGCCCACCTATTGGTACGCGCATTCAATACGCTTTCATATGGAGCAGGAGAGGATCCTCAGCTGAAAAGTACCGAAGCCCCGTACTATTTCATAAGATACAATGCAACGACAGCTTTCTCTGGAATTGTCATACAAATTGTCGTATTCACAAGCCGATCCAGTAACGCGCTGTATACCTGTAGGGGGCAGCGTATTACCTTTTGTAGCTTCCGACTGTATTATCGGTCCTTCGTCAAGTACTCGTATCGAATATAATCGAGACAGAAAATCGATGGTCCATACTGGATAATTCATTAGTCGCTGGCACGTTTATCAGTCATATGACGTACAGTCAGTTCCAGCTAAGACGTATTGTAATGAAATTATCTTAAACCTACCGGACAGACCGAGGCTTCACAATGCTTTATGAATGCGTCTGTTTAATAGTTCAGGGAAGCGCCGTGACGTGGCTCCGCGTCAGCGTCTCTTCTTTTTTTTTTTTTCTTGGTTATCATCACTTGGCCAGCACGTAATTTCCTTTGGATCCACTCGACACGTAAGCATCGTGCAGGGTACACGGGTTCTCGAATTTGTTTCCAGGACACGACGATGGCTACCGGGAAGGATCCACTTGCCTGTCCGTGGCGTTCAAATAAATCTGACAACGATGTCACTGCCGATGTCAATAGAGATTCTGAGGATAGGCACCTATCGCGGCGAGGTTATGGGAGGTCGAAGGATTTAGAGAGAGAGAGAGAGAGAGAGAGAGAGAGAGAGAGAGAGAGAGAGAGAGAGAGAGAGAGAGAGAGAGAGAGAGAGAGGGAGACAGAATGCAACGGTATTGAAGATTGAGATGGTGGTGACTGTAGGAGAGACGTGGGTGGAAAGGAGAATGTTAAAAGAGAGGTTAGGATGCCCGAGGAGAAGTCTCGGGCGAGCGTGTGTATCCCACAGGAGCGATTCCCGCCGCGGGAAAACAATACCGGCTAACGAACCGAACTTTTAACGGTAACGCGAGATCCTCGGGGACGAATAGCGAGAGATAAGAGGGAGAGAACTGTGAGAGGTAGGCGAACGCGACGTTAACGTTAGAACGAGGTAGGGAAACGAGAGAACGAAAGTCAAAGGGATAAGAGAACTTCGCTTCTTTGCATATCGTCCGCTCATCGATACTTGGCTTTACTACGGATTAGATGGCAGCACCTTCGGTAGCGCCGCCAAGCGTGGGACGACGTAAGCTTATTATGCTCTTACGCTCCTTATGTCCTATCCACAGTCGCTGCTATCGTTAAATTATACTATGGTCACACCCGTCTACATCTGATAGCTAAACTCTAGGTGTGGCGATAAATGATATTTATTTATTTTTTTTTTGTTATCTTATTCTTACACTTTTATCTTACGCGTATTAGTATGTTTTTCGGTATCAATGAATCTTTATGAAATATTCTGTCCTTTTTATTACATTATATTTCATTTGAAATCGAGATGCGTATGAACCGAGCATAATAAGTGGACGCGACGCTTCGCGATGATCTTATGTCGCCGCGTGTGGACGTATGTTAAGGATAGTGTAGCGTCTATCAGGACAAGGTCCCATAAGCGTGGTAGAGTTTGGGGAGTGGAGCCTATGAGAGTGCGAGAAGGAGAGAGTATATAAATTTAATGCGAAAGAGAGAGAGAGAGTGAGTGAGTGAGTGAGAGGAAAGAGTATGAAGAAAATCGGCAAGGGGTCCGCGATGGCGAACAGAGCGAACGGACAGCTCGCTTATTTATGGCGACCATACTTCAGATATATGAACTGGTTCTGTCGAAAGTTCGGGATGCATCTTTTCCCAGTTCAAATGTATAGAGAGGTGTCCCGCCGTTTGCTTTCAGCGAGAGATTTGTGAGGGGTCACCTTAATGTAATATTGAATGAGCTTCATTTTTTTTTTCTTTTTTTTCCCTCCCGTGAAGGAACGCCCCCTCCCCCGTAGGAATGATATAAACTGAGCACTCGCCAATCTGTTCGGATCGAGAGTCGAGAGTCGCATTTTTCAAGCGAGAAGAATCCTAGGGTCTTTCAAGATGGCCACCCTGGGACGTACCAAGTCGACCATAAGATTCAGCCGTTACGTGCGCACGCGTCGTAGATTACAATTTCTTAAGAATTAATCAACGTTCTTGGATGCAGCACGTTTTCTTGTGTACGAAGCTGTATATTTATTTTTTTTTAATTTTCCTCTATCTATTTTTTGTTTTTACCAAGCTGCGAATAAAAGTATCCTCTCTCTCTGCGACTCTTCCGCATCAGACACTCCGGTGCCGGGTTCCGCTGTAGGATTGGCTAATTTATGTTTATCTGCCGCCTTTACGAGGATCCATCCCCCCCGTTGCCCCTCTACCCCCTCCTCCTGCGTCCAGCAGGAGGCCGGTTATCCCCCGTTTCCGATATTCGGCCAAAAGAAGAGTCTGACGATGGAGCGGATAAATAGATAGATGGGCAATATTATAACTCACCGGCTGTCATCCGGTACGGCCGAGTCCGGCTGCTAATCAGACCCTACTCGTTCACCGGGAGTCATCCCAGGATCCCCTTCAGGAAAAATGGATTTATTGCCATTTGCCTCGACTTCGGCACGCTATCGAGTTCCCTGATCCGTAGAATTTAACCAGCGCCATTGCGACTCGTCTTTACCCACTCTCCTCTAGTTTTTTTTTCTCTCTCTCTCCCTCAATAATGTCCCACCACCTAGTTCTGACGTCCTTTCGGCTCCAATGTCTCGGAAACTACCGGGCCCCGTAAGCACAAGTTCGTTCCTGGCCGTGCGCGAAAAATGATGGCCCCCCCTGGCGTAGCAGTCGACGCCATTGCTTCGTCCATTTCCTTTGCTCCTCCTTGACGACATCTACCTTCGTATTCGTATACCTCATTCAAGATTGCTCCTAGACTCCGGTACCGCCCCAGCACTGCAGGTGTACCAACGCGAACATTATCGCGACAAGGAAAATTTATCTCAACGAGAATCCACACGAAGCATCCTCGACCGGTCGATACTTATCGATTTTGATATTGGATCGAGATTCGATAGGTTAGGTTTGGGTCGGCAAAAATGACAGTACAATGCATCATGCAAAACGTGATATCGGTATCGAGTATCACGTGGCGTATAAAATCCTGGAATGTCACTGGCTCGGCCATACCTGAACGTAACCTAAACAACCGGAAGAAGACAAGCAAGCGGCTGCTTCCCGTACAAGGATAAACTCTCGATGCGCGACAACTTCAGTTACGTGTGTCGATATACCAATGGGAGAATAAAAAAAAAATGGCCGTCCCGTATTTCCGGCGCTAGTATCGCGCACTCTTATTTCACCAGTTCGCCTTAACTCCCTGTGTGTTTTTTCAACTAGATTTATTACCGAACTCCCGGTGCTCGTGGACGCTCGAGAACGCGGCTAAATCCTCCGAGCATTTCTTTCCGTTTCTTTATCGGCGATGCGCATGCGCGCGATGCGCACGAGCTTACGCGTCACTCCGTCAGGAAAACTTTTCCACAGCTCAGAGTAAACCAGCTTTTCAAGATCCTTCGGATAACTTCCGACTCGCCGGAAGTGTAACCTCAGAAATATCTCAGCTTCCGTTATAAGTCCGTGAATCGCTGAAAGATCCACGGTACAGCACGTCCAGTGCCTGTGCATGTCGCGGTACTGCGTCTGTCATGATTCGATGGTGAAAATAGAAAAATTATAGATGACGTAACGCGCGGTACGATTTTCCCAACGTCACAACGTGGCGCGCGCGCCGCGGACTGACTGAACACGGAGTTACGTCGTGCTTTACTACTTTTTCGCTATATAGATAGGTGGCAGGTTATGCGCTCACACAGACGTTAACTCTGCATCTGTTGGGTAAAGGACGACGAATGCACCAACACTGTTCAATTTTACGGTTCACGGATGCACAAGTATATACCAAGAGTCACCAATACAGATTCGTATGCATTGGCGCATACACATAGATATACCGTACACAGCCGTAGAGAAAAGCAAACTGTGGGTGGGGTGGGTGGAGGGAGGGGAGGTTGCAGAGAGCGTGGTGTCTCGCTAAGTGGGATGGGGGCGTGGGTGGAATGGGTAGAAGTGGGGGGGGTTAGGTGCACGGCGCCCCTCCCCGGAGTGGGGATAGGTCAGGGATGTGGCGGGGATCCGTGGAGGGGGTAAGGACTCAGTCGATGGTGGGGATACGGGTCCGCGGCGCCGTCAGTGCGCCACGTGCTGCCGTCACGGGAGGGTGTACGTTTCCGCGTTTATAACATATTCGTATTGGGATCGTATATTTTACTAAAGTGTCGTTAAGTAAAAACGCGTGAGCACTCGATCGATTCTAGTGCGACGATACTTGTTCCTCTTAATCGGTTATGGGACACGTGATGAACCATCGTCGGTCCCTGGTATCTTCATTACGACATTTTCTTATCGTACCGCCGCCTTTCCTCGACGCGAATCGTTCTCTCGGGTGTTCTATGTGGGTTTCGTCTTGTATGCATTGTGATGAATGGGCGGTTAGGCCAGTCCTGTGAATGAAGCCTAAGGAGGCCTCGGCGAGCGCTCTCGGATACTACAGTACTATCGCGAGAAGAGATGGTGAGGATTTTCGTACCTGGTGCCGTGTTAAGTTTCTACTGCTACATCCTTGCCAGTGTCTCCGTCAGAGTTTATGACATTTATCACCGTCAACCGTCCTGTCACTGACGGATTAATCCGCCTGGAACCACTACTTACGGTGAGTTTCATCTGTTGCGTATATACGTACCTCTTTTTTTTTTTTCCAAAACGATCCGCGAAAATTTCGTTTTTGAGTTAAGAAAAAAAATTTTGTTTCCTCCAATTTTTAGTCTACGACAAATTCGGCCGAAATAAATTTATTTTTTGCACACGCGAAACTACCGTCTCACCTTTGGGTATCGTGTGTTACGCGTACGTGGGTACCAGTCGCGTACGTAGATCAGTGTCGAAATATATCAATGACAGACGGCCGACAGTCCCAAGGGACCAGAGTGGAGTTTATTTATTTTTTTAATTTTTCACATCAAGAACCGATAGCCGCGCGCACCGCGCTCGGCGAGTGCGAATGGGTTATGTAAACAAAAGTGCGGTGTACATAGCAGGTGGGCGAGTCATGCGGTATCTGCGTGAGCGCCGGTGCGACCGTTTAGACGAGAGAATTATAACCGCCGGTGACAAATACCGGCTGGTCGAGTCCGATCAGTTGACTTGGATTCGATTCGCGTTATTGTTTTTTTTTATACGTCTTTTTTTCTCTCTCTCTTTTTCATCAAACATTTTCGTACCTCGTGTCATCAATTTTGTACCGTTTATTATTCTCGAGTGTCTACTTCTCCGTCGTTCGTCTCCTCTTGCCGTCCAGTTTTGCGCTCTCTCTCTCTCTCTCTCTCTCTTCTTTTTTCTATCCTCCTTCCTCTTTATTAATCGTCCCGGCTAATCTCCCGACAATCCACTCGGTTCGCTTTTCGTCGTGCACGCTGTTACGTGTCACCGGGTCGTTTCCATTGCGCGACCGAACGTTCGATTGGCATTAATAAATCGTCGCAAGGTAAACCCGTCGGCGTCGTTTTGCAATGTGGGCGAATTAAAAAGGCACAGAGTCGTCAGTCCGCGTATCGTTAACCTTGTTCACAACGAAAATAGTCGCGCCCGAGTACGTATGTCGCCCGGTGTGTATTTCTTATACGTATCTGCATATGTCAGCGGAGACGCACGCAGGGAAACTTTACGAGAACGAGTTTCTCGTATGCGAGGAAGGAGTTACGAGAGACAGAGTATGGCGAGTGTGTAAGAGAGAGAGAGAGAGAGAGAGAGAAATGCGAAAAAAAATGAGAGAGAAGTCGCTGAAGTGGACTGAGAGCTGTGCGCGTCGCTTAATCGGAGACGCCTGTCACTCGCGTCTCGGAGTGACGTCGCGGCGCAAGGACTACGTCTGTATAGAGCGCGCACCGTTTGACGCTTTAATACCTTGCAGAAAGCGCACCTATACGATTCACAATTATCGACACGACGGCTGTCCCGCAGTGGCGAATACGACGACTGACTACCGCGACATTGCCGGGCCGCGAGACCTTATCGCGATCGTCGCAATGGAAACAGGATCGCCAGGATTTATTTCTTACTTTCTTTTTTTTTTTCCCTCTTTCTCTTTATTTTCTTTGCACTCGTGAAATTTCTTTGCGACCTTAATTTTCATTTTCTTTTTTACCCCTCCTCCTGCCGATCGCTCTCCCGAATTATCTTCCTGGAAACACTGCCTTTCTGTATCGCCGATTAGCCTCCTTCGTCTGCACCCACCTGCTTTCACGTTTTTTCCCCTTACTCGGCACTCGTACCTTCGGGATCTTCCGAACGGCGATCGAGCGCGACAATTTGACGGGATTTTTGGACCCGCAATTTTTTTTTTTTTTTTTTAAGGGACACGCGTCGATTTGACGCGAATTGGGCAGGAAGTAACTCGAGTCGGCTCCTTAGCGTTGTCTGCGAATTTGTTTCGTGAGCTGTATAATATCCATATATATATATATATATATATATATATATATATATAGACGGACGATAAACCGTTCGAGCATGACGAGGCCATTCGCACGCTTTCCTGTCCCGTCAGTATCTGTATAGGAGAGACAGTAGAGAGCAAGACGTATACATACCTAGTGTATGCACACAGTGAGAGAGAGAGAGAGAGAGAGAGAGAGAGAGAGAGAGAGAGAGAGAGAGAGAGAGAGAGAGAATTGCATGCAAAACGCACGCAAGCCTAGAAGCGTCTCCACGCACTCTGTACGTCACCCACCGACCCCGACCCATCAATCCCCATCGTCACATCTTGCAAAACCAATACCCACTCTAGGCTATTCGCATCCCTTTGATCACACCGGAAATAATCCAAAAGTCCCATTGCGCGTCCCCCCACACGACATCGCACCAAAATCCACGCGCGCCCCCTGACATCCCCCCTCCCTAATCTGCCGCACGCATTAGGTAATCACGATCCCCATTCTCACTGACCACGTGCCTAGCGTCTTCATCTTCTTCGGAGCGTCATCAGTCCCAGTCGTCATCCTCGTGGTAAACCAATTCGGATGACGTCCAATTTGTCAAGCGAGCGAAAACAGCCGCAATGGGACCCCCCCCCCCCCCCTTCCCCCTCGCCCTCCCTACAATCACACGATCGATCCTGGCTGACTCTTCAAAATCGTCGCTGTACCTGAAATAAGGTATGCAGATATATTTATAGTCAAGATGGGAACTCAGTGACGTACAGTAGGTTCGGGTTGGGTCAGGTTAGGACAGGTCAGTACCCAGCAGTGCCATGAAGGGTTGCGGAAATGCGGTTTGCCCTAGGGTGGGAGGGGGGGCTCGAAGCGATATCCACCAAGGGGATGACGGTGGGTGGGTTGATCGGGGTGGGGAATATAAAAAGTTTTCCAAGTATCCAAGAGGACGACACGTGTCTCTCCGTCTGCCCATTTGCATGTCAGCCCGTCTATTCGTCCTGAGAGACGCTCGCCGCGTCACATCGTCTCAGCCCGTCAAGCTGGTTGACAAGTTGTTCCTACACTTGCTCTTAGCCGGTTAATAATAAAGTCGCTTTATCGCTAAATATAGATTGTTGAGGAGGGAGCGTGGCGAGGGGGGGGAGGGAGGGGGTTGGCTGGCGGCGAGGGGACGGGGGGAAAGGGACGGGGGACAACCACCCAGAGAGACGGTAGCCAGTCGCGCTTGTTGTATAGACGGTTTGACTTAAGAAAAAATGGCCTCGTAAAGGATCCCTCGGCTGATTGGCTCGTGTCGATCGCAAAATCGGGAGATCGTTAACGATCGCTCTCTGCGAATTGTAATTGGAAAATGTTGGATGCACGCGATCGTCATTTATGTAATATCTTTCTCTCTCTCTTTGATTTTCTCGCTCTCTCTCTCTCTCTCTCGTGATTACCATTTACGCGCGCACGGCAGCCCGTACACCTTATGACCTGTGTATTCACGTGATCTCTGTGTGTGTATATATATGTATATATGTGTACAGTCGAAGTAAAAAATGACTCTGACTGGAAAAAAGGGCCGACGTCCACGGGCGTCACTTTCGTCGTGCTCATCTTCGACGTCGATCTCGTATCCAGCATCCCACCCGTGTGTCCTTTGGCATCGGCATCCCTCGACTCTTTCATATCTGGTGTATGAAAAAGCCATGTGTGTCTGTGTGTGTTTGTTTGTTTGTTTACATATACATATATATATATATATACATATATATAGTAACAGGGAGGACGTGCGTTATTCCGTAGGAATCGAAAGGCGCCCCGAGCGTTCGTTAGTGGCTGCTGCCTGCACCGCGAGAAGCCGGCAAAGATGGGTAATGCGAAATGCAAAAGAGGGCGAAGTCCCTCAGCTCGATGGGTACCCCGACTCTACGGTAGTCGAGTGTACGATGTTTTTTTTTCCTTCTTCTCTCTCTCTCTCTCTCTCTCTCTCTCTCTCTCTCTCTCTCTCTCTCGTCGATCGGTACCTCAAGCGTAAGTGTACGAATCTGTCCGAGGATGCTGGGATACGTGGGGAGTAGGTGGAGGTGAGTAGACGACTTGCAAGTGTGGCGCACGGGTCTCTCTCTCTCTCTCTCTCTCTTTGATTTTCTCTCTCGCTCTCCCTATCCTTGCGCCTTACTTCGTTCGCTTTGTCTCTCTCGCACTCGCTCCGAGCGTCACCCTTCGTTACCCGTATGCTGCTCCTCTCTACCCTATATCTATTGAAGTCTGCGATGACGGGTCCCGTCTGTCAGCAGATCAAAGCTGAAGTAAGCTCTCTTTGTAATGCCTTGCCGAGCTGGTATTTAATTATGTATGAGATCGATATTGGGGGGGGGGGGGGGAGGGGATGGCTCTCGCTCGCTCCCTCCTCGGGCTTCTCGTTCCGTGCGTTACGTCACGGTGAAAATAAATTCACTTTTGAGATACACTCGACAAATGGCTTTGTATCGGGTTTACGATCATTCGATGATACCTTTTTTTTTTTTTTTTGGAGGAGGAGGCGACACACATACGTGTATATGTTGTATGTGCGTGCGTTATATGTAGGATTTTCGAATTAACGGGATTTCGACGTCGGATCCGAATTTATTGGAAGTCGAGAACCCGTGGCTTCACTTTTCGGTTAATCCATGGGCGCTTGTTAAATCGATCGAATTCATCTGCCGATGTTGTTTACGTACTCGTTTTCGTGATATCGATGGACAGAGGTGTGTGTATATATATATATGTATAAGCTTATATTTATATAAGTTTTAGGTAATTTTTTTTTTTTCGTTTTACCAGATATCCATCGGAGCGCCATTCGTGTCTGTGTAGATTTTTTTTCACGTGAAATGTTTTTCCGAGTGCGCGGTACGAGGGGGGGCGGGGGGGGGGTAGTTAATCGTAAAATTATTGGTTACAATTTTTTTTTTTTCCCCCTGGTCATTCAGCGAATTTTTTTCCGGTTCTCACGCGGGCTCGGTGTGCGAGAGACGCCGAAAAAAAGGTTCGGCGAGCGCGCTAATTTGCGTGGAGCCGCGTCCGTTCGGCGACGCGGGCCAAATCCATTGGCTCGATTTTCATTTCACGCATCGTCGCGGTCCCGACGTACGGCAGGAAAAATATCGTCGCGACGCTCGGGTCCCGACCACGTGGTCCCACCCGTCCACCTGGGTCCACGTTGCTGTGTTTACGCCCTTGACGTTTTCCGAAAAAATGTATGCAACCCCCCCCCCCCTCTACCCCGTTTACATCGTAAATGAGAATTTAGCGCCTTTCGCCATTTTCGTATTCGCCCTCAATTCGACCAATCGCCAAGCCGATTCTCAAATTGACCCCCCACTGGAATGTACACGATGCGCTTCTAGCGCAAACGTCAAAGTGGCCGCTGACACGTGCACGCGTGCATTACCCACGTGCGCGATAACTGCGTATCGCTGGACGCAGACTGCCCGATGCACGCGTCCCGAGTCACCGGAGATTATAAACTTTTTGATCGTCGAAACGTAAAATTATATTTTCCCAATCAATTAATATCCGGTACGTATTAATGCCGATTGTGGCTAATGACTGTGGGTACCAGCAGTGACCTCTGAACTCCACCCTCAAAATGACCCCGGGCCTAGTCCCCCTATACCCGCGCCAATCTCCACGTGCTTCTGACAGTTCGTCACTATCGACCAGCCCCGCCACGTATACCCGCCGTACACGTATCGTCCTTAACACGTGTCCTGTGTCTTCGGCCCATAGCGACTTCGCAACGCGTCTTTCACCCCGTAGCCTATTGAAGCGTCGCCCCGCGAGCCTTTCGGCATTCGCTGCAAAGGCCCTTAGCGGCTCCTTGGCTTTTTACGTAGTCGCGAGGCGCCACATCCATCAAACCTGTCAGGTTGACAGTACGACGCAAAGTGTGTCTGCGCAGTGCAGGTTGTGACTACTTGCCCGGGACTTAACAGGGCCGGGCCTACTCCCCCTCTCACTCTGTCCCTCAGCAGCGACTACGTTTTCATTTATATCGGTCAGATAAGTACACGGTGTATATAGGAGTAACACGTGGACTCGCGTGTATACATATAGCGGGTGTCACATATTGACACGGGTAAGTGCAGATGGTATAAAAAAAATTTTTTTACTAGGTTTTACGCGCAACACCCACCCTGCGTTAAATGCTCGTATAGTAAATTTTTTTTTTTTTTTGGGGAAAAATTACACCATACCATCGCACGTCTCCAGGCGACATCACCAATTTAAGATTACGACGCGCAATAGACGCCGGGACGTAAGCGCGCCTATCAATTCACATGTGTAAGGACAGGAGTTATTAATTAATTAATGGTGAGTTACGACCCGGAGCAGCTGAATGGCCATCCGGTCGTTTTCCCACCATCCTCGCTCCCCCCCTCCCCCTCCTCCCTCCTTCCCCTGCCTCACGAAACCGTTATGCACACCCTCGTGGCTGCCAGTGCCGCCAGCATTCTTTTTCTCTCTCCCTCCGTCCCCCCCCCCCCCCAACGTCCTCGCGTTACGTATCGCGATTTATAAATTTTACTTGCAATCGTCTTTATCTATAAAAATATTGTATATTCTTTTATTTGCGTCTGTTACGCGTTTTCACACCGGGACTCTGTAATCTGCCGAGTATGCTAAGTTGGTACGCGTGGCCGACGCTAGGTGTTGCATGCATATGGAAAGTGCGATTATTTTCGATATATCCATGCATATATATATGCATGCACTGGCAGACAGTTTCCAACACGTACCGGTCAGCCGACACTTGATGACTCGACTCTCGAGTCCGATGACTCATAAAGACACTCGCGATTGGCCAGTAGCAAGGAGTAACCTAGCCGAGGTCGTGCACCTATACCGGGTTCCGATATTTCTTCAGGCTCCTAGACGGGAATCATGCGTCCAGTATGCACGCAGGCGTGCGCCTGGGACTAGGCTTACCGAAGGCGTTCGGTATGGAGTCACGTATGGTCCCACACGGTGGGCCAGATGCGTGCCTCTTGGGTGTTGAGGCTGGGCCTGAGCCTCTAGCATGGGTACTGGACTGTCTCTATCTGTATTTCTCTGGGTTGATAACAGCGCGTAATAATTGTGCGCATTACGTCAGCGGTGCATACTCGCCGCGAACGTAACCACGCGCATAGATCATTCCAGTCGTGACGGGCCGTGCTGCATTCTAAGGAGAAGCCGAGGGGAGGATTCGGACTCCCAGGGCCGCCGTAACGGGGATTCTTGGGTATTATTGAAAAGGGGGTGCCAAGTATAATTTAAAAAAAAAATTTGTCTAGATTTTTTTTGAAGAGAGGGGGGTTATGAGAAATTAAATTTTTGGGTGGGTCAAGGGGGGAGATGATCGCGAAAGGCCGTAATTAACGGTGGAGGGGGTGATTGAGGTGTGATCAATGCGATATTAAAGGGTTTATTAAGGGTTGGTTGTATATTTGAAAAATGAACACCCTGTATAAGGTACGTATTACGCAGCGGTACGAAGACGCGTAAGCGCTACGTTTTGATTGATTGGTTACTTCAGTGTTTGCCCTGGATCCCGGCACCGGTCGACTCCGCTGAAATTGTCACGTCCATCGATTATTTCTGACGTGGACTGATTGATGGCCGCCGCGATCCATCGATTGACACGTGACTCTCTCGCCGCGAGGATCCTCGAAAGACTTGGGGGTATTTTTTTTTCTTCTTGTTACACCTCTGGTTTTATTTTTTTTTTCTTTACTCTTGGTCCGTGATCAGGCTATCGACATCTTTGGGTTTTTCACATCCGGCTAATCTCTTTGGGACGTGTCTTATCGCACTGCCATCTAGCGGGACTGATCCGAGGAGGAATACCGAGAGGCGGCGGCCCTGACGAAAAATCTTTCCACCGACTATACGTTCCACGAGAATCTATCTCGGCCCACGAGCGAACGACAGAAATCCGCGTCGCTTCCTGTCGCTCTCGTGCGAACGCGTCATGTCGCGAAGGACTGCGACGGCCGTCGGGCCTTTCGCAATACCGTCGTACCAACTGCATAACCCAATTTCTCGAAGCGATTCATCAATCAGAGTTTAATCGTCATTCGCATGTAGAAACTACTGTGTCGCTTCTATGCGTGTACGCCACTGTGATCGACCTGCCATTCGTCATCAATACGTATCTATCATGGTCGAACGGAAACCTTCGTAATATCGAATTCGATTATAATTGACAGTGCTGCCAACCGGGAGACCCGGCGAACGAATGAACTTTTATTGTCGGGACGAAGTAAGAAATATTAATTGAAGAGGTTTCGGAGAATAGAGGCAATAAAAAAATTTTGTCCACTCCCCCCCTTGCCCCCTCCCCTCACGTGGTCGTTAATTTTTCTTTGTCGCTCGTTTCGTTAATTTCTCAAGGATTCTCACAGTAGATTCGCGTCGTTCGATCGCTACGCGAAAGCACCGGTCCATTGACCAATCGCGTGGACGCTACGAAGATAACGATAATGGGAAACAATATTACGGACCAATCGGCAATTGACATTTGAACGGTCCCGGTGACGTGTCTACTTGCTTGCCAGGCACATTTCTCATTAATATAAACGTCGTCGTATATCACTAAGGCGGGCGAGTTCTCATGCGATTCCCAGAGCGTCACGACGGCACCCGAGATCGCATCGATGCGGATCGGCCTGCCGGTCACCTGCCCCCTCCCCCCCCCCCTTCCGTTCTGCGAGCTTCTATACGGCTAAATTTATTGATAACGTCAGCCGGCGGACTTTGTCGTTAATTGGAAATACGCGAAGCGCGTCTTTAATTCCTTCTTTTTTTTTTTTTTTTTCTGTTCGTCGCCCGTTGCGAGGAAACTTTATGTTTGTCTCGCCGGACGTATGAAAAAGTGGATGGGTAGAAATTTTTTTTAGCGTTAATTTCATTATTACCGAATACCTCATTGTCTCGTCGATATTTGTTTCCATGTGCATGTCGAACGAACTACACGTGTGATTGGTTGTTATATGTCTGTACGGTTACTATTAGGAGATTCCTCTTGTGCCGTTTATGTATTACGTAATGTATACTAGAGAGGAACGTGGCGGGTTCATATGAATGGCAGGAGCTTCTGGGAATCCCCCCACCACTTTTACACGAGTGGCTCTCTCTCTCTCTCTCTCTCTCTCTTTCTCTTTCTTTCTCCTCCTCCCCCTTGCTCCCTAACTTTCTCTCCCAGTCTCTCTCTCTCTCTCTCTCTCTCTCTCTCTCGCTCTATTACACGCATCCACGCACAATCCGTAAGTCTCTCGCGTCTCCCTGACCTACCTCAAATACTCGAATACCATTACGCGCCAGTACCAGCCACTCGTAGTCTCGTCGACGATACGCCGTGAGGGTTCGGCTTTATTATTTTCTCTTCGGGGAATGTTCCTTGTTGGGGATTTTTTATTTTTTATTTTTTTGAAAAAAAATTGTTACTCTACGAAGAGTATCGGCGAATTTTTTTTATTGGCGTTGGTAACAGCGCTCGGAACTTTTTTTATTGTTGCGACGAGACGGTTTTCATCTGTTTAATCGTGAAAACGTGGTTGTGAAGAATGACCAAAAAAAATGGATATTTAAAAAAAAATATAAGAAAAATGTCTAAGAGGCTCAGGTGCTCCAGGTATCTCCAGCGTCCGGCTCGGGAGATCGAGTTGCTTGATGTCTTCTCGAATACCCGGTGGAAACTTAAAACGCCTAAGCCGACGACTTTTCCACCTCCATTACCTGAAACGCCTGCTGCTTGTTCGTCTCTGAACCTTCGAGCCTGTGGAGGCCGCATTTTCGAGTCAGTCTGAAACGACCTGTAGAGCCTGTATCCTTACGTGTCTTTACACCCGCAGCGTGCGTTATCGACGTGACTTTTTCGAATCTTGTGTATCGACTGTACCCGAAAATGATATGTTCAGTGATTAAATTTTGAAACGTACTGTAGAGGCACTCGAATCTACACCGGAATTCAAGATATTAATCGCTATCGGCAAAGATGACTCTGCAACGAGATAATGACGTTGTCGGATTATAACGGGTGGAAGGTCACGAGTTTTCTAATTAACGTACCACACGAGTCCACGATGACGTTTAAGGCCGTATTTTTGTGGGCGGTATTAACGTTCGTCTTTCTTCCTATTTTTTTTTTCATTTTTTTTTCTATTGCTCTTCGTTTCATCAAAAGAGAATTTCGCCATTCCATCGCGGTCAATCACGAAACCCTCAATCGCTCGGGATGATTTTTCTCAGTATTCATACACACATCGTTACAGGAGATACTCAGTGTGTGAGAGAGAGAGAGAGAGAGAGAGAGAGAGAAGACCCCTTTGACGATCACTAGAAAGAAAGCAGCCGCCCTCGGACCCGGTCCGGACGCATTACCGGGTATTCGGATTGACAGATGCAGAGAGTCATCGGCGTCATCATCATCGAGACGATGATTGGCCGACGCGCATTTGTTTCGTGACGCAGCACGGCAAGGCGGGTTCGCAGAGGCATAGCAGAGAGACAAGGACGGCGTTATAAGGCAACGCTGTCTTCAGCCTGCCTGGCGCAGGAACGAGGACGACCTGGACCAGGTCGACGATCAAGAGCGCTAAGAGGGTCGATGATTCCAGTCGTCCTGGATGATCCTGAACCAGGTCGCACGCTACCTTCACATAATACCCCGAAGTCTATACCTGGAGGATGCTTCGTCACGTTCCCTGCCGATGGGCACGCAGGATGAGAGACCAACTGGCTGGTGCAGAGCCAGACCCGGACTGGCATCGGGGTTCGGTTGAGCGACGGTACGACGTAGAGCTGACTAGGTACCGGGTATCCGGCATGGCAGGAATAATAAATAATAAAAGAAGTGGAAGGCGGGAGATGGATGGCTGCGCCGTGACTGACGTTCCATCAATCAACCAGGGTGGTGCGCCCTCCTTCTTCTCGAGTGACTGACTGCTCGCTCGTCCTTCTCGCGTCTCGCCTTACCTTTGCCTTTAGTGAACGAGCCTTTAGGTTCGTACCTCGCTCTGTATACACGTTTTCGGGTTATTGTTATTGTTATTGCCAACCCCGAAGCCGTTATTGCTATCGAGTATTCACTCGTCGCCGTGCCCTCCCTTCTTCCCTCCACTCTCAGCTGGTCCCTTTGGTTATGCTACTTAAATACTTGGAAAGGTACGACCTAACCTAACCTCTTTTGGCTCCGTGCACAGACTCCCTACACTTACCCCTGGTCCTTGGTCATTGGGATCATCAACGTCCTGGTCGTCATCGTCAGGGAATCGTTTCTTCTTCCTCGTCGCTCTCCCTTCGTCTTCTCCTCCCCTGGTTGGATTATTATTACCCGAGGACTACCTACCGCGGCTCGAACGTCTTCTTCTTCCTTTCCCCCCCCCTTTTCTTTCTTTCTGCATTGCCGACCGATGACTTTGCTCTTTTTCACTCTTTTCGGCTTCCACCAGCGGGTCCTCTTGTATTTACCTCTCCCAGTGGGACAGGGCCGCTTTATTAGACCTACCCATAGACCCGCTGTGCCGAACCATCATCCACCTCGTGCACGGTGGTATAGGTGATCCCTTACGTGGTCGAAGGAGTACACTACCTGAGGTCATCCCAGGCTCTGCCTTACCTCATTTCTTCACCTAACTCCGACCCACGTGTTTCTCTCTTTGTTCTCTTTCTCTTCCTCTCGTTTCCTTTTCTTCTGGTCTTTAACGCGGCTCCTCAAGTGGATATCCGTGTCCACTGGGAATTTTTGCCATGATTTTCTCTCGCCATCCGGTCCATCCACCACTTTGAGTATTCATCCTGAGACCTTCTTCCCCTGTACTTTCCGGTTGCCAATGGCTGCCAACGATACCGACGTGCGCCACCGGGGATCCTGGGTCGGGGGTTGCCCGGAAACGACGCGCCAAGCAAAATCGAATAATTCATCCCCTTTGGCGTGCATGGTGAGTGGCCGCGACGGATCAATCGGAAGGCTTGGTATAAGTTTCCGCCGTTGTGGTCCAGTCGCGAGGCTGCCTGTCGTGGTCAGTTTCGGATTGCGGCAATGTCAGTGACAGCTGTGCTAGAGGGCCGCGTATTGAACTCACGTCCAGTCACGCTCCTTTATACCTACTTACCTCTCTTTCTCTCTCTCTCTCTCTCTCTCTTTCTCTCTTTCTCTCTTGCGCGCCGTACAGTCTTCTTCTCGTCGGAACGAGACCTCATCTCGGCCAGTGGCCAACGGACCCAGTCAAATAATCATCCTTGTAATAGGACACGCGTATACGCCTGGTCAGTCGACGAAGACCGGCTTATCGGCCGAGCATCTCTCTCTCGTTGCGCCCGGAAGATTCTCTCTCTCTCTCTCTATTTATCTATATCGCGCGACTGTCTCACTTTCTCTCACGGGTATAACCCTCGATTGAGGGAACCGATGATCTCGAGGATCTCGAGATCCATCAGAGAGTCGTTTGAGATCGCGAGGACAATTAAACGTTTCATATCTCATTGACGTTGCCCCTTTATTCATCTTAAAATTGACTCGCGTTATCGCCCTTGTATCTCCTTCGAATGTTAACGACTCAATTCGTAGGAAATTTTCGTGCCGTTTTCATCGAGATTAATTAACGGTATCATCGCCTGTCGCAGTACAAAACGTTAGGCTCCAGATAGGAGTCGACGCTCTTTCGCCTAATGCAAGTACGCATGCGCGTAGCGGCGAAGGAATAGAAAACAAAAAAAAATTACAC
The DNA here is from genome assembly GCA_031762395.1 of Calameuta pygmaea. Lineage (NCBI taxonomy): Eukaryota > Metazoa > Arthropoda > Insecta > Hymenoptera > Cephidae > Calameuta > Calameuta pygmaea. The sequence continues at coordinate 1,813,408 of JASANN010000004.1, read as the reverse complement.
GCGAATGTTTGACTGTGGGTAGAATCAGTGGCGCATCTGAAATTATCCCAAGGATTTAATTAGCGTTTTCCCATAGACTCTCCGGATCCTCTGCCGGGTTCTTGTCGCACAGATAAGAAAGTCCTATCCCGGGAAGCGAGGACGCGAAACCTTGAGCCAAGAAGAAGACGATGCATGTCTGGAAGCTGTTTTAGTTCCGAATTACTGGAAACACTCGCGATACCGGGTGCTGAGAAGGGGATGGCGGATCAGGGTCTGCATGCTGGTATAGATGGGTAGGTAGCTATAGGTATATGCTAATACGTGACTATGGAGATGTGTGGCTGGTTCGGTCAGGTTCACGATTAGGGTTTGGTCTAGAAGGAGAGGAGGGTGGATTTCGTGGGTCCAGGGTGGCGGTAGGCACTGAAGTCGGTATAACGACGGAGGAGGGTTGGGATGCCATATTACACGGGGATGAGGTTTGGCCAGGAGGGTTGAGCTCGTTGGTACGAAGAACTAGGGGTTGTTACCCTGGTGCAGAGAACTGGCTAGATGGGAAGCGAGTAAGACTGCACGAGAGAAATAGGTAGACGTGTATATATATATATATAAATGTATAGCTATACAGAGCGAGTAAGGGAGAGAGGGAGAGAGAGCGAAACATAGGACGTTCCAGGACGGTCGCCAAGGGACGCTTCAACGCAACGAGCACCTTATCTGCGCTACACCTCCGCCTACAAAGAGCAGCCCAACCTATCTGGCTTTACTGCCCTCGGCCTCCAGCAAAATAAACTACTCGGCCTTGCTGAAGCAAATGTAATTACCGGCCCCAGCGCCTACAGCCTTAGCGGGGCCTGAGGGATTCGAATTGCGTAGTGAGATTTTCAAATTTCCCGCCATTCTTTATCCCTTGCACGTTACACGATATTTATGCCTATATATATATATATATATATATGAGCAAAAATTCGATACACTCATCTTACCCTGACTGGCTTTTCTTGTTCGTCCATCTTTAATTCCATTGGCATATATGTAGGTGAATATCCGCACTCCGTGCCCTTTCGAGAAACGCTGCCATTTATAAGTCGTCGTCTCGTAGCTCCTTGTGCCCGGCGTCATCTGCGTACGTAGACGCAGTCCGTCCGTAGGTTACGTGCTTTATAAATGTCCCCGAGCAATAAAGTGGCAGGATGGATTAGCCCGTGGGGTTGGCATTCCTGGGTAGCCGTCGTATCTATTCTGGTTTCTGGTGATTTGAAGCCGGGCACGCGCGCCCTATGAATCAATCAGGTGCCTCCGCGCGACTTCCTTTCCGCTCCGCGTCCGTTCCTCGGCTACCGCGACTCTCTTTAACGCTCTTTAATCTGCCAAGAGAAGGACTCTGGAGGTTCAGGCAGACTCTGTTCCGAATACGCACGGTGGTGACGATCTCGTTCATTTGGAGGTTACGTTCGGATCAGGGTAGTGAATTTATCGCGCGTTAGTTACCAACCGCCGTCGACTGTGCTGCCATCTATGCGTACGCTGTGACACGTCGGGAACGCGATACCTTTCTCGGTTAGTTACTTTTATTTTTCACTCTCTCCACCTCTCATCTCTCGCTATTAACATCGTCTACTCGGTCTGGTACAGTCGTGAGCAAAGATTCTTCTTGAATGTATAATACTGTCGCGAATAAATGCTGTTTCACTTTAAACAATATGGCCATTGTTGCCGGGCAGTGTGCGCAACTGGCAGTGAATTTCGACTCCCGAACCATCCAGTGGGTCTTCTAGGAGCTTCACCGTTGCCTTCTTGAACGCGCTGTGACAGACCCGGCATCTTTCACTGTCCCCAGGAATCCACGTACGTCTCATAAATAGTCCTGTTTCCTTCGGCAGGATATTCCCGGTTACCCTGTCGCGTATCCTTCTCGTACTCAAGAATTTCGTACGGCTTCTCTCTCTCTCTATCTCTGTCTTTCTTATCCTACATCGTTTCAGTCTTCTCTCTCTCTCTCCCTCTACTCGGAAACTCTTGGCGCTACCAGACCTCCACGTATACCACTGACGTTTTCCAATATTCCGAACTGCACTGATTCCATCTGGGGTCCCCGCCTAACCTAAAATCAAACCCAATCCTCGGGCTTGGTCGTCGATTCCGTTAGGTACGTCGTACGTGGCCAAAGGGGATTTTACAAGGGTAAGACGATTGCATTGCGATACGCGCTTATTTCAATATCTTTCTAGATTAAATTGGTACGCTTACGCGCAAGGACAAAGAAAAATATTTGATTATTGGAAAAATTGGTGCTTTCACACGATTTTCTATTGTACCCCTTTTTTGGAGGGGGGGGGGGGGGGTTCACGTATCTCGGTATTTCCATTGATCGGATTACGCAGGCTTATCGAAATTCTACTTTTCGGCTCATTTACGATCACGCGTGTGTGCTAGGAAACTGGCGCGAAATATGGTACGCGCATGCGCAGTCGCCTACGGCGTGGAATTGTTGTGCGTCGACCTTTACCTAACAAACCCCACCCGGTACATCCTCACAGTTTCTCACTCTTGCATTCCCTCCCTGTCGCTACCACCACCACCACCACCACCACCACCACCACCACCACCACCACCACCACCACCACCACCACCACCACCACCTCCACCACTACCGACATCCACCAGAACCACCCTCGTCGGCAACCCTGACCTGATTTATGGGATTCTGGAAGCGTCTACCCCGGCGACGTGCGTTTCGGAGGGGACCTCGCGGACAGCTGGCTAGTGTTTTCATGAGTGCGACCGGCAGCAGCGACAACGGCAGTCTATACCAAGCCAAGAAAATTGGATGGATCGAATTTACGTCTGCTCGATTTTTATTAAATCTTCATTATATACCACACACGTGTACTCGGACCCCGTCATATCTCAATCGGTAGCACTTTATTATTCGTGGAAGGATTACGTATTTTTGTTTTCCCTTCTAAATCTACAACCTCTGCTGAAATATACAGATATAATATATTCGGCAGTCGAATGTCCGCCGATCCATCCAACGTTATACGTATCACCGGTTATATATAAAATTTATATAGGCAACCTGGATATTTCAGAAGCGCAGGCCAACCAGGTGCCACGTTAATAAGGCACTCGTATACGTGCTGTCTGTCGGTATTATTAACCGTGTAGTTTCGTCGAGGCTCGTCGACGTAATTGCCAGAATTAAATCAGATAAAAATATAAGAATAAATTTTCGTGGGGGGTATTAAAAAAAAAAGTCACGTTTATCGACACGTTCCATTTAAACGGTCACAGACGTAAATACATTATCGTCGATAACCACTGCGAGGATGGTGCAAGACGTTGACCCACTGTCTCTTTCATCAAGAACGAAGTGCAGAACGGATGAAGACTCCGGTTTCAGATATTCGCTCGTAACCCACAGACGTGCGTAGGTACAAGTGACGTTTGCTGTTTGTCTACGAAAAAGTTATACTGACTATTTGTCCTTTTTTTTTCTCCCCCACTCACTCGCGCAGCAGTCAGGTCGTGGCCGAGCGGAGCGTAGCCAAAGTAAATTTCTTTTTTTCTTCTCTCTCTCTCTCTTCGTTCCCTCTCGAAAAATCAGGCACGAGGGACACAAAGGCGAATGATTTGTGTCGTTCGCCATTCTTTTGACCGCGTCGCGGCGCGCCGGTAGATATGGCTGGGTAATATACGAGGCCTGCATCTGTTCCCGTAGTGACGCAACGTCCCGCCATAGATCACACCCAGGCTTTTAGAGAGTGAAGGCTGTTAAGGAGAGTGGCGGTGGTAGTGCTGCTGGTGGTAAGAGAGCAAGAAAGACGAGAGAGAGAGAGAGAGGGGGGAGGGGGAGATGCGGCAAGCGTGAGGGTGCTTCTCCGAAGAGGTCTAACACCGACGCGAGACGACGCGACGCAAGCGTCGGGGTGACGTACTGTTACTCTTAAAAGTTCTCATCCTCTCTGGCCTGCTTACGTAGCTACCTAAGAAAAGCAAAGTGCACCCATGGCTACGTTACTTACTCGATTTTATGTACCGAGAGAGAGAGAGAGAGAGAGAGAAAGGGATGGATAGATAAGTCGGAGGGTCGGGCGACTGCGACGGAGGCTGGTGGGTTGGACCATGGAAAATGGACTTCTGGTGGAAATTCCTATGCGATTCTTAGCAGGAAATGGAGGCGGGAACTGTGCGAAATCTGGAGCAGCGTACAAACATTTTTTTTTTCTTTTCTTTACCTACAACGTTTAAGCTGACGTAGCGGAGGAGCGATAACGATGGTTGGATGGTAAAAATTTTGAAAATTTTTTCAAGCTAATTTTTGTCAAAATTAAATGGGAGAGTTACGTGGAACGCGCGGGGCCCCTGGAGTCGCTCGCTACGTCCCTGTCTCCGAGACATAACACGGCGGCCCATTGAGGAGAGATATACGAGCGTGAGTTTGTTTGCGCTTATGGGCCACGTCTGGAAGATGGTAGAGGTGGATGATGGCCGCTGATGGTGGCACATAGGTAGACGTAACAGGGACTGAGGGGGGTAGGTATGGGGTGTGGGTATGGTTTTATCGGGACACCCTTATGCCTGTTATTCCTCCAGCTACCCTGCACCTTCTCGGCACCCCAAGCGGCGGTGTGACGCACCGCGCGAATTAAAACGGCTCATAAATATCTGAAACAAAGGCGGGGACCGCTTTTTGGGGGGGCGTAGAGCCGAAAGATATACGGCCGTTACAATGCCCCGGCCAAGTCTGCTGTAGGTACGGTGTATGGGTCATTCCTCACGATTTTGAAAAAAAAAAAAAAAACCCAAAGAGACGCACAGACGGGATCGAAGGACTTGCGGCGGAGCAAGGAAGGAAGAAAAAAAAAGGATATTATACGACAATAATATACAGAAAATTTATCGACGCGAGGGAGAATGAAATTCGTTGGCGAAAATTCTTTGGTTAAAGTTCCTCGTGCTCGTTTCTTTTTCTCTTGTGTATTTCTCTTTTTTTTTCCCTTCCCTCCTTTGGAGTTTAATTTATCTTCTTACTTTCAGGTAAGTAGTGGTCTCCGAACTTGCGAATCGCAGAGGGCGAGCGCAGCGCCGCCACGGCAGAACGGAGAAATGCGCAGCAAACAGCAGCCCAGGCCGTCATTCCGGTGGCCGCAGCAACGCGGCGATAACATAACCGGTAAATATCACAACCACTTGACATGGAAACTCTGCAGAGGCTCCTTCCTCACCAGCTGCGACAGTTACGCCTCCGCATGCGCGATCGATCGACATGGCGATCATCCGCATGGCGATCGACATCTTAACGGTACGACAAAGCCCAACCGAATATTCCTTGATGGCTGCACGACGGCTACCCGTGTGTCTCTCTCTCTCTCTCTTTCTTTCTCTCTCTATCTCTCTGTCTCTCTCTCTGTCTCTCTCTTAGGATTGCGATCGTACACCTAATATCCACACTGTGTTTGTTATTTTATCATTTTACAAATATCACGGAGACAATTATTCAAACCATACTCCTATCGACTATTGTATATATATCTATATATATATATATATATATACATATATATATATGTATATACCAGGTTCAGCTCAAACCCACCACCTGAACATGGTTTTATCGCAGTACTGAAATGTGCGAGCGCTGACTTCAGGTGGTGCGTTTCTACTGAGTAACCCTGTATATCAGGTATATCACCTTCGTAAATTGCTATTCATTACCTTGAGTCCTCGTCATCTGGTGCGTGAGCTGATCGTTAATCAATAATTTACGGCACTATGAAGTCGCGGTCGGTACTGCAGTTCGCTGTAAAAATGTTTACAAGACGTATATACATAGTATATGACGATCGGGTACTATATACACGAGTATATATGCGAAAGCGATCGTGAAGGTCGGGCAGACAATTTTCACGCGTATAAAGATGCGTTTACACGTATATTAATGTTGCCTCGGGATAATAATAATAATCACGTTGGATTTACGAGGATCGACTGGGAGCAAGTGCTCGCTTCTAGGCGCGACGGCTGGAAGTTGTGCGTTTCGCGAATTGTAACTCATTACGTCCGATTGTCGCTTGACGTTCGAAATGGCTCGTAAATCGGTAGGTTACCGTTCGTCAGCGAGGAGGCAGAACAGCTAGTGCGCATGCGCGATACCTCCTGCACTCTAAGAGCAGACGCGCATGCGCGCATGACAGTATGCGGGCTCGTTCTCACGTAAGCCCAATGAGTCGTTGTCGCGCGTTCGAGTGATTTACGCGACTGCCGCCCAGTGAGGCGAACGAGTCGAGTTCCTCGGCCATAAGAATCGGCTAATCAGTCGCGCCGAGGGTTTCGCGAAAGACAAAGGCGACGTTAAGATACGATCTGACGTAGTGTGACGTCACGGTGGGCCGACATGCTTTCTCGTATTTATTTACTATCGAGGAATCACCTCGATCCGATTCTTATCCGTTGGATAGTTAACGCCATTTAGGGCGATTCGCATTGTCGATCTCTCGGCGACACTCCTTCTCCGGCCGTATTGCAGTCGCCCAGATAATATCTTAAATCTTGAAGCCGACCGGCGGACTACTCCCGAACCCCATTGTCTGCATTAAGGCGAATTCACACGAGGTACGCTTCGCGCTTGGGGAGGGGAAAAAAAATTAAATTTTATCGCTCGCGTTGTAAGCGAACTTTATGGATTTTGATTGTCCAACGTTTTATTCAACTTTTTTTCCCGTTATTCTTTACTCAAGCCCTATATCCATGTAGCTTCCAGTATTTACTGTCGCGCTGGCTCGCGTATCCTCGTCGACGACCTCACGGGGATCTTTTTAGCAAAGTGTTTCCTGGCGGCAGTCGTTAGTCGTGTAACGCGGGTAAACGCGAACGGTCATTCTAAATCAATCACCCGGCGACGGCGTGTAAGCTACGCTCTCATGCGGGGGCAGCTTGAGAGTCTGCTTCTGCCTCTGGTGTATACCTATATATATTTATATATACACAAAGTACAGTACGTAATAGTGTAGCGGTTGTTTATGCTTGAATATCGCAACGTGCGACGCGTTAATAGAGATAGGCCTTGCGTGTGTCGCCACGACGAATATTCGATGCTAAACGAGTTTTCGAAGATTTACGATACCCGACGAAGTTTTCGATGAAAATGATTATTACCATTTTCTGGTTTGCCCACGCTGACGTAATTTACCAGCTCCTTGTACGATTGCATTCGCGGCACTTGTAGGTTTTAGCTACTTGAGAATCGGCCCGTTAAAACGCCGTACAATAGACTCTCATGGGAACGCAGCTTTCTACTTCGTGCTCGGTCCTACTTGGCACAGGTGTGCCGGGAGCGATACCCACGTGCGTACCAGACGGTCATGACTCGAAGTTAGAGCGCACGTGCGTATGCGCGCACGCCTTTAGGTCCTGCGGCTGTGGCCTATACCTGGTGCGTTACAGGAAGTCTTCTGTATATAGATATTGCCAAGGCGACGATGCTTCCTGTAGCGCGGTAGGTCGGAGGTCTAAAGGTCGGTACACCCCGACGAAATAACTGACGGTCTATCAATTCGGGTCTGTTCTCAGTGCGGATAGCCAAGTAGCGGTTGACAGTGAAAAAAGGCAGAGTGGGGGTAAGGGCGAAGTTGGCGGGAAGAATAACAAATGAAAGACACTTTGAAAGATGGCGCTGCTTCCAATATCGGAATCTGACCGCGTCTTATGGATCTGCCTTAAGAAGAACAAAAAAAAAGTACGTGTATCCGAATTCGGTCTTAAATAAGTAAATATTACGTGAGTACGTATATTTTTGGAATTTAAAGAAAAAATTATAAAATTATTCGAAAGGGACGAAGAGGACGATTGATAGGTGTTTATTTTGCCGACGAGAAAAGCGTTGGAGTTTAACGGTGGGGTGGAGGTCAGACTGCAACTGACAAGTCGGTCGTCAAGATACGAGGACTGCCGCCCGCTGCTGCTGCCCTCTGGTGGGTCGTCCCGTAGTTCGCTGGTCACGTGACACGTGAAACGCAAAATCCGCCATAGGGTCGGGCGGGTATATCGACGCTCGCGTCTAACAAACGTTACCCCCGCGCAAACGGCCTTCCCTGCTTTGATTTCAAAGAGATTCCTAACTGCGGAGGAACGTTCAGGAATATTCATTTAAATATCTGTCAATACGAGAATCCGTGACGGGTCTAACGGCCAACAGAATCGGCCAGGAGGCCGGACTTACTTCGGAGCCAACGGGTATATTTTCATCCCCTTTGACGGGGTAATCGTTCGGTTAGCATATCGTTCTTGCCCAGCTGATAGCTAGTAGCGGCGGAGACATCGGTATCGTCAGCATCTTCGATCTCCCCACTCCATTGCCCTTCCTCACATCAAAGAGTCAGTCAGTCAGACAATAAATTGTTTTTATTCTTTTTTTTTTTTCCTTTTCCTTATCTGTCAGTGCTTCCTTTCTGTCGAAGACCAAATCAGATTCAGTCTCAATCAGCTCTCTCTCTCTCTCTCTCTGTTTCGCCTATCTCTCTCTCTCTCTGTATTACCCCGTCACCCAAAGGAAGACCAGAGTTACCGCCGACCGGAGCGGGTATAGGCGAAATTAAGATAAGAAACGGTCAAAACGGCCTCCGCAGTCAAGGGTAGCCACCCCAGGTATCCGCTGGAGCACTTTGCGTGCGTCATTTCGTAGAGGCGTAATGCCGCCGTAAAACGCGCTAACGGTCGACCCTTCTTTCTTCTCTTTTTATCCACCTGTCTCTCTCGTGCACTCCTGCTCTTCGATTTCTTGTCTCTCTCTCTCTCTCTCTCTCGCTCTCTCGCAGCCATCGTTACGCCCGAGAGCCACGGGGCCCTTCGCCACGATGACATCTTTATGCCCTACGGCTTTCAGCCGTCTCCTCCCAATGCCCGATAAATCCGTAAATTCGCACGGGCGAACGAGCCAGCCATGTTAAGTTACGAGAACATTTTTTTTTTCCCGAAAATCACACGAGAATCCCCGAGTGCCCTTTGTAATAGTAATTTTCTTAGGAATAAAAAAAAATGTATTTTTCAATAAAATTTTTCATATCAATTCAATCTCAAAATGCACGACGTTCGACCCGGCACCCGTCGGCAATGACGTATCGGATTGAAATTTTTTAAGATCTTCCTTTTACTTTCGGTATCTCGAAAGGATTCGTCGCGAACCTAAGGGAGCGTTTGCACGAACGAATTTTCGCGGACGTTGATTAATCGGGGGAAAAATGCGAAACGAAAAGCGTAACGCAACGGGAGCTTCTGTACGTACTAGGAAAAAGGAAGATGAGACATATATATATATATATATATAAGCAGCGAGTTGTTGTTGAGTCGCGGAGTACCGGCAGCAGCGGCCCTCGGGTGACGTCTCCTGCCCCCCTCCCGCCTCCCCCCGTCAACCCCTCGGCTCACTCTCTTTTTCACCCTCGCTCGCTCTCCCTCCCTCCCTCTCTCTCTCCCGGCCCTCTCGCAGCATTTTAATCCACCCGACGATGTCACTCCACCGCCGCCCCGAATAATCAGCCCGAAATTCGTTGCGAGCGTTGGCTGCAAATTGCCGCGCGAAACACAACAAAAGAACGCGATATTAGTCGGTCCTCTGCTGGCTGAGAGAATCCTCCTGCTTTTGGGCTTAGGTTAGGTTAGGTTACTTTAGAGCTCTGTGATTCCAACGGTGCTCGAGGAAAGTCCAAAGTCGTCAGTCGCACTTCCGTCTTTCACTATACGGTGCGTCTTCTTGGGATGCGATGGATAATTAGGCTATTACACGTTCGTCCCGGAACCTCCAAGAGAGAAAATTATCTTTGAAAGAGAAAGAGAGAGAGAGAGGGGGGGGGGGGGAGGAAGAGGGCGCGAAGGATTCGTTCCTTCTCGTATCCTCACTGATTCTCATTTCTTTCGTCCTCATTTTTATGTTCCATATTGTTTCTCTCTCTCTCTCTCTTTCTCTCTTTCCGTCTGTCGGTTTCTCTCGCTTCCTTCTTATTGTTCCTTTATTTCATCTCCACTCTGTCTTTTCTCGTTCGCTCGAGGCATTTTCAAGATATCGTCCTTCGTGCTCGGGGACGCCCAAGAAAACCCGCAATTGGACTTGTCGGACTCAATGTACACTCGAGTTAATAAACCCGGCATCGCGGCTTTACCGTTTTTCCTTGCCGTCTATGAGGAATGCGGAATGTAGAATTTTTACGATCTGGAACGTGGAATAGAAATATGTGTGTGTATATATATATATACTCGAAGTAAGCACTTGATCGGTAGAGCGCAGCGCGACCGATCCGTTAATAAAGTAATAAAGAATTAGTGTAGTTCCAGGGTGCCGGCTTGCTGACTGCAACTTATCGTATACCTCCTGTCAGATGGACTTTCTCTCTCTCTCTCTCTCTCTCTCTGCCTGTTCTCTCCTTTTTCTCTCATTCTCACGTTATCTTATTTTCCTTAGCCTCTCCTCTCTTTCTGACTTTTGCCATCTTCCGCGCAATCCGCCTTCGTTACACTCGCGCAGACCTTCGGGCTACCCACAAGGCCAGATTCGCTCGTTCCTGCGATCCACGTATATGGCGTGTGCGCATGCGCGCGAATCAGCGATTCGCCTCAACAACTTCTTTTCATTTTTTTTAACCTTTATTTTCGCAAGCGGAGCTGTCATGGACGGAGACCCTGCCAGTCAAACAGCCATTGCCAGTAAGACGAGACTCTTTATATGTATTATACACACATATATATATATATATAACGTGGAGACTCAAAACGTATCCGTTGGGCATCGTAGAAACGGGACTTAAGGTTATGAGAATAGTTTTATGATTTACGGTCGCTCGTTGCAATTTTAATGAGATTAATAAACATAAGACGGGAGCTAATTGACGGATATCATGTGGCCGTAAAACGCGGAAGAAAGTGTAATCGCGATCAATATTTATTGGATCCTTAATGCCTCGGACTGCGGGAAAGCTCTTTCATTGGAAATTTCATTTAAGTGAAATTTAGTAATGCGGGCCAAGCAAATGCGGACTGTTATAAATTGATATACGAGGATCTGTATCCTTGTGGTGGCGATTGAGAGAGAGAGAGAGAGAAAATACAAAAAAAAATACGTCCGACACAAAACGAGCGACATGTCGTTTTATAGTTTCGTAAAAGCGAGTAAGCAGAAAGGTGCGTCTTGGTGTAAAGGGGGTCCTGAAAAATCCGGATCGATGATCGGCGCCGCCTTGGTTCGCTGTAAAAGAGACTGTCAAAAGGCAATGAGTTTTCATATACGGTCAGGACACACTGTATTGAAATGTTACGGCTACTCGAGGATCTGACTTTTGATTATGCTCGAATTAACTAAAGGTTAAGTGGATTAAGGAGATTGGTTAAATATGCCCGATAAAGTTTTATCGTCCGTTGACGCAACATTTTTGCGTAATCGGGATCTCGAAATATCATTGAGAACAAGTAAGATCGTTAAGAAGCCGTTAGAATTTTTTTTATGTAAAAAATCGAAAACAAAAAAGAAATTCAAATCACCGACGACCACGTGATTCTTAGCCCGGCTGCTATCGTCTCGAGATAGGTTAGGTCGATTCAGGGTAGGGAAATTATTATCAACTAAGTAGGGTCGAATAAGAGCGCAGGGATCAGCCGAAGGGTTAGTTAGTCAGTCCAAGGCCGTAGGCTGCTGAGGAAGAAAAAGAGGTAGCATAAGTCTGTTGCTAGACTCGTAATCCAGGTGGCAGCATAGTAGGATCATTGGGGTCGGTTGAGTGATGTCGGGTCATTCCTTAAGACGCCTCCGTAAATAACGAGCCGGTCTCGTGCCAAAAGAAAAATTCGTCGGCGTTTATAGGTACATAAAAGATGGCGACCGTAGTCCCCGGGGCAAGAGTAAAGGGGGGGGGGGGGAGAGAGAGAGAGAGAGAGAGAGACACCAAGGTACCTTATATAGCGTCGATACCCATTGGCCGGTATAAGCAGCACTGATAGCAGAGGAAGCCCATATAGGGATACCATAAGACGCATCCACAAGAAAACAAGCGAACCACCTCCGATCAAGAGGATCCGGCATTTGCGTGTCCTCCGAGATTTATGCCTCTTACAGTGATAAGGGTTACACTGGAATAATACAGTCTTCGAGATGCCAGCGGGCGTCCTTATGCTTTTTTGTCCTGCGACCGGGTAGCTCATTTTTAATTCCCAACCGGAACGACTAATTTCGTTAGATATTATCGCGGCGACCGAACCTCACTTCAGGATTTGTCGGAGCGAACGACGCTTGCGCCGTTGGTTATTGTCGGTTATTGTTACGCCGCAGAGTCATTCACACGGTGAACAAGACGCATGGCGGTAGCGGCTAGCTGATTTTTCAACGGGAAGGTCTTACGGGGATTTTGAGGTTAGGTCGGTCGTGTCTGTTAGTGAACGGACGATTTTTCAAAGAATTATTTACCTTGTTAACTTACGGCTTCGAGGTTCCTCGCAGAGGAACGGTCGAGGGGATTAATATTTTGGAAATGAGAAGGAACGTCCCGACGGCGACGGACTTGTCACGTCTGACGTTGCATTAACGTCTCGACGATCCTCCTCTTCGTTCTGTCGTTTTATCATCCCTCGCCTATCTGTCTTCTATTTTCACGTTATACTCTTTGAGGCTCAGTCGATTTCTTGCCTTTCTCGTTCTCTCTCTTATTCCGTTTCGTTTTCTCTCTCGCCACTCATTCTCGCTGTAATACTGTCACTGTCGTCTGCTGAAGTGCGCGACGCGACGTTGACGCCTCTGACGTTTTAAAAGGTTTCCTGCCGCGAATAAATGACGCCTTATTAAGATTCTCGTGATTATCCGCTTCTGGTTGGTAACCGTGCTTACGGGAAACGCGTATACCCTGAAGATACGGCTGGAAACCTGGAAAAGCTTATGACGAAGCTTAAGCCGGGTTCACGGGAACGTTCCAACGGCAACTCTATTGAGAGCTTCGCTATGAAAAACGTAGATGGCGCTGAGATAGAGCACGCTCGCTGAGTCTAGTCTGTGAGATTCTCAAGGGGGGCCATCCACTTATGACCATATACGTAAATAAGTCACTCTAGATTCTCCATAGACTTTTCTAACCTAAATTAAATCGCTTGCGATTTTTGTGCCTAACGAATCCTCGAAATAGAAATCGTCATTTATCGATCTTTAAGTGATCCTTGAACTCTACGATTTTACCGTAGTTAAGCTTTGAGTCTGTTTCCATTGCAATTGGATCGTATAAGACGTCGAACTCGTGAAAGGGTGAGTAGGGGGGGGGGGGCCCGTCTGCTCTGTCTGTCCATCACGTTGCCGACGTCAGATTATCGTTCTGACACTTTCCGAGTTATTCCAGCCGTCGTCCGGGCGCCTCGACGTGGTCGGTTTCTATGTGCCGAGCAAGCGACTCGGTCCTCTCGGCTTCGCTCGTGATTCCTCGTCTCTCTCTCTCTCTCTCTCTCTCCCCCTCCCTCCCCCCTTCTTCTTCTCTATGTGGGCCATGCGTGTCGACTTGTTTGGCCGGTGTCGATCAAATTTCACAGGACGAGATTATTCAAGGCTATATCGCCGTGAGAGAGATTCGATGCCAACTGGCTTTTGATCGAAATCATCATATTTTCATAATCTTCTATATTAGCATCATTGACAGAGCCATTTCACTGACGTTTAATGACTGACACGATATACTCGCGTCACTTTAGACTTATTAAGGCAACTCCCATGGGTTTCGATTGACAATTCTCACGCTGGGTCTTTCGCCGTCTAGAACAACGTCTGACGAATTTTGTTATCAGGTCCGCAGTTTAAGACCTTAATTTTCATTGGGAAAACCCAATGTGGATCCGATCGGTTCTTACGTTTCGTGAATGATTAGTCATCGAAATGAATCTTGGGTATCTGGAATAGGACGACCGGTAGGATGACTGGAACCAATTAGGAATCGACCTGGACACGCTCCAATAGTCAATGGGAGGTAGGGATGCGTCCTAGTCCAACCTCGATGATCTTCCACCTTATCTTTTGTCATCCTGGACCCAAACCCACAGATTGAACGGTGCCATGGTCGCTCTTAGGTAATAATCTGTGTGCCGGTTGTCGGAGCGGCTTAATAAAGGAAGAGCGACGCTCATAAAACCCACCGAGGATATTCGTACCTTTATTGTCATAGATATTTCTTTCCTTTTCTTTCTTTTCTTTTTTCTTTTACTATCGTTAGACAATGAAAACAAAGGACGGAAAGATACCGTGGACCATGTTCAGCCTGTGTACCATGGGGAAGGGTCTGAACTCTCGAAGTGGAGACGATTGGCTGAACATTCAGTTCCGACAACCCGGCAAATCGGAGGGCTGTTTCGCTGCTCCAGCTTCCAAGGCTGGGGCTGTGCGCGCTCGAGTCCGTCGGCGTTGGGGCGAGCGGGGCGAACGAAGGCGCTGATTAGTTTACAAACGGCACCTTTGCGGAGCTCTCGCCAAGCACCCCTAACCCACCGAACCTCACGGCCCTCCCTACAACCCCTATCTCATTCTCTCTCTCTCTCTCTCTCTCTCCCTCTTACTCTCTTCGTCCCAATCTCACAAACCATCCACTTTCAAGCCTGCTCCTTTCCACTCTGTTCTGGTACGTTTGATGTCGCCCGGCAACCCGATAGAAAGAGAATTTAGGGTTGAACGTCTCTCGCGCGCGAGCGCGCCTCTAGGTTAACCCGCACGCAGTGGGGCTAAAAAAAGGGCACGCGGCCTCTTATGCATTCACAGCTTAAACCCCGATTAGTCCAGGATGGTTGAGCGAATGATTTTTCTTTTTTCTTTTTTTTTTTCAAACTTGCATAACTCTATGAAAACTTGCAAATTTACTTGGATAGGGTGACACTTTTTTTTTATTTCTATGGAACATTTTTTTTTTTTTTTTCATATTTAACGCCACGCATCTTTTGCTGATGGGTTTACGATGGGAATCGGGGTAATTTTGGTAAAGCACGTTTCGTCGATGTTTGGCATTCCGCCGGCTGACCGGGGACGCGTGTGACCCCGCGCTACGCGCGTCATTCAATTAATAATTCAATCATCGAATTTGATTAAATTACTTTTCGTATAGCGATGGCGGCCTAGTGCAAAAAAATAGCGCTACATCATTAGCGACCGGTAATTGAATTATTTCCGTTTTATATTGGGCTTTTGATCGTTGAAAATGACGCGGGGCGTCCTTCTATACTGATTCCCTTCCTCTTGTTTCTCTCTCTCTCTCTCTCTCTCTCTCTCTCTCTCTCTCTCATTCACTTTATAGTGACTTTCTCCCTGTCCCTCCTTCTCTCCGTTTCATCAAATCCTGCGCCTTCGGCTATCTCTGCACTGGTCGACTGAATTTTCAATGTTCAAAATCAACCTGGTTAATTATCAGTCGTTATCACTACCCCCCCCCCCCCCCTTGATCCTACCCCACTTTCACGGGTCAGAGTTCGCTATTGTTTCTAATCATTTCGTTAATCGAGTCGTTCCTTCTGCCTCAATATTTGTACTGATCGCTCTTCTACTTTTTCTTAATCGACGCCTCGTGTCCCGACGCTCTGCGTCCCTCAGCGTTGGAAATGAGATATTTAACGATACTCGATATTACTATTCTTCTTATTATTGTTATCGATTATTGGATCGATATACGTAATATATATCGTAATACGATTAATGTACTGTTACGCATTGATTGACTTTTTTTCTTTTTATTTATGTTTCAGGTAAGCACCGAGCGAATTCTTCTATTTCCCGTGGGATCGGTGGGGTGAGTAGGTTTGCGGCTTTTACCTACCCGTAGTCCCTTTTTTTTTCTTCTTTTTTTTTTCGAGTTTACCTACGCATACGTAACCTTTCTGATCCACGCGTAGACGTACTACGCGTACCTAATTATTGAGGTTAATTGACTCCGCGACATCCGTTACCCCCCCCCCCCCCCCCTTAACATACTAAATTATTAATGCGACACTGTGTATAAGAGTGCGACGGCATCCAACCGGTGTACGCCGAAGTGCAAACATTGTCAACGCGTATGTCGAAGAGTCAATGCGCACGGAGTTACGCATCGGGAAAGTAATTAAATCGAACGAAATTATGAAAACGATAAACGAGAGTCGCACTGGCGACGTAACGGGTGCTTGCTAATTCACAAATCGTCGCTTTCATTGAAACGGTGCCAAGGCTCCTGGCTATACGTTCTGTACTGCCTCTGTAAAAGTTCGCTGATCGGTACTTGTGTTTATTATTATTATTAAAAATTCAAACACATAATCATCACACACGGAAGTTTCTATGAAACACAGTATGACGGGAAAAAAAAATTTTGTCCACCCGCTACATGAGTACACCGCCCACATGCTCAATCTAACCACAAGCGTACTTTGTGTATACACACACTGTATAGGTATGTAGAGGCTGTATAGGATGACTCGTAGGGGATGAAGTTGACCCGCGACATGTAATAAGGGTCGCGAGACCAGACGGACAGGAGGCAAAAGGTGAACAGCGGGTGGTGGCGGTGGAGGTGGTGGAGGAGGTGGTGGTGGTGGATGTCATGGATTGGGTGAGTCCGTTCAGTTGACACGTAGGGGTGGACCTGTCGGGGTAGGTTGAAGCTGGAAGCGAACGTGACACGGCCGTCTTGTGACCCTTACCCCTACAGTGTTCACCCTCGGAGTCACCCACCTCACCGGTAGCTCCAGTATCGTCCAGGCACATCCCCTCGCGCGTCGGGACGCCGACGACCTAGCGTCGCTAGCCGAGCTTCGCTCTCTCTATTGTTGTTATTATTAAAGGAGGCGCGGGGGCAAGGGGGTTGGAAGGGCTGAGGTGGTGCTGGTCTGGTGGCCAGGCTACTTGTATATACGGCGAGGAGGGCAGGGGGTGGCGGCTCTGTACTGCGGGGGTTGATGGTGGTGCCGGTTGGATGAGGGCTGGAGGGAATGATGACGGAAAGGAAGGCGGCGTCTGCAGGTGACAGATGAAACAGCGCCCTCTCCTATATCTATACTATAGGTATACACCAGTACAGTTTTCCTTTTCTCATCTGGTTCTTTCACTCGCGCCCTCTGACCTCTCGGCAGTGCACGCTGCGTTTCTGTTCGCCTTTACGTTCACGTTTGCCACCCTGCAGCTGCCATGTTCTCTTGGAGCCTTGAAATCACTACTCGAGTCATACACCCCTTTCTGGTCCAATTGGAACCGACGTGTGTACATTCGGAATGACGTGGGTATTTAAAATATTATTTTTTTTTTTTTTTCAATTACAAAACTGATTAATCGACTGTACCGCTTAGTGATGGGTAATTCACGCGTCGAAGGGGTTGAGTTGGGCGGGGGTGGAATGGTTTTTTGTCGCGAGTGTACCTTTTTTTATGGATTTTGATAACACCGGATCGACTAAGAGTGCCAGAGGGTGATACGACCTTTTATAAAAAAAATTTTTTTTTTTTAATTTTCCAAGTATCTTCCACCCCTCGCGGGACCGACGTTCGTGCGAGTCTCGGCGACTCCCGGTGTCGTGATACGTCTTGTATGGAATCGCTCGACGGGACACCGAGTCTCGCAAATAAACTGTCAAACCCGGCGAGGTCCGTTGTCAGAGTCATGGGCTAGTCTAGACTACCCCTATCCTTACCACCCTCTTTCGTTAACCTTGACCAGGTAAACCCGACTTTCGACAGAGGCCCGCGCGATTTATTTGACCTTATGGTGAAGTTTGTCATTTTAAAAAAATCAACCTCCACCCTTCTCTTTGGTATGTCGTGTTTCTTCGTTCAGTTTTTCGAGTCCCGTCATCCCCCGCGCCGGAGGTAGACATTCTTCCGGGTTCATCGGGCAAGTCGCAAGGGTTTCGCCATTATACAGTCAGAGCTCCTATCTGTGGAAATGGCCAAGCTGAAGGGTAGGGAACTGGCCAGAGGGTTACTCGAGGTTAGTTTTATCAGAGTCCGGTATCATTCCAGAAGAGCGACAGTGGACTGTTACGGGGGTGGGTACACACAGGGGTAGTTTTGTAGAAAACGCGAGGAATGCGAGTTCCTCGGGAGGGGTGAGACAGAGTGTCTCTTCTGGAGGGATGCTGGGAGGGGTTGGCAAGAGGACTAGGAGATGGAGAAGGTTTAGAGGGTTGGTCTGTAACTCTGGAGGGTGGCTGGATTATATACACACGCTCGCCATATATAATACGCATAGCACTATTGTATATCTATATACACGAGCCATTCTAAGGGTTGAATTCTCTGGGTCCGGTCAGCATCTCAAGTTGAATAACTCGACGTCACCGTTTGTCTTCGGGTTACGAGTCCGCGTGTTCCGTAATCTACCGAAAGTAACCGAGGAGAGCCGAAGTTAGCAAGGGATGCCAGCACCGCCGAATGTAAGGGTCCTAACTAAACCCACGTGACTCTCGTACCGTATACGTGTATATAAAAGAACTGTACTCGCGTCGCGACGCTCTCCCAGCACGAAAACCAATAAACCTCAGGGGTGATATCCTTGCAAGTCCAGAGGACCGAGTGACTGGTTGTCGTCTGTCCCTGGAGGTCGTCCTGTTCTTACCCCCTCGCGGAGTTTAAGACAAAATCCTCGGTGGCGGTCGCTCGCTGAATATGCAATGAGGGTGAGCCTTTCCGTACGCTCCGACATTCCTATATATTCTCCTACAGACTCGTACCGATGTTTCCCTCTGTCCTCTTGTACCACCGACCGCCCCATCGTACGTCTGTCTATCCCCGACGCTCCGACGTCCGTTTGGTTCCCGTTCCTGCGTCCGTCCGCCAGACTCTTCATCCGTCGTTTACGTTCGCCAGTTCACGTCGAAACTCCAGCAGATATTGCCCTCCGTCAATCTGACGTAGTGGCCCGCACCCTTAATTCATCTCATCCCCTATTCGCATAGGGATGCCTTTGCTGCGGCGGTAGCGCGCAACCTCAATAAAAGACCTTCCCCTTGACGAAGAACCTGTGGGGACATTGAAACCTGGAAAAGTCGACCCCACGGAAGGAGGCAACGTCTTTTGGTTTTTGTTTTTCGGTCTCTGAATCCCCATGTCTCATCGAACAGGTGACAGCTACCACCTCCCTCTATTTAATAGCGTATCCGCTGTAGAACGTCAACGTCCGCGGATCCGTCTTTACGTCCGACGGGCTGTCCGTCGGACGTCGACGGAGGAGACATCGGAGGACGCCTAGGCGTCGTCGCCGCTCACAGCATTGATCTGTCGGACGGCCGTCTTGATATCGGTGAGGTAGGGGTAGATGGCTGGGGTACGGCATATATACTGTACCTAGCAAGTCCAGGCTATAGAAGCGAGTTGGCAGAGGGTAGGAGATGGCTGGCGGAAGGGTCTGTGGGTGGTGGTCTTTGGAAGGGGAGTGGGTCGAGGGTGGTCGAGGGTGGTGGAGGTTGCGGGGAGGAGGCTGAACGAGGAGGGCTCGCGTCGACCCGTCACTCCAGGAGACGGCTCGTCACCCTGCGTCCGGGACTCATTACACCCCTCTTACGGTCTTCGGACTCGGAACTACCCTCCGCTCGTGCTACCTATTCTGCTAGCAACCCCTCGTCCCACATCTTCCTCCGTCCACCTTATGCTCCCTGTGGACCTTTCTCTACCGGTTCCACTTCCTTGCCACGTTTCACTCCGTTCAACCCCTTTTCCCTGGTCCGCGAGCTTCCACCCCTATTTCAATCTACCTTTCAAGCCCGTCCACCCTATCGGCCCGTCGAGCGTGCACAAAGTTGTTGACCGACGTCGACGTTTGCGCTACTTTGTAAACCTCGAAACAAACTCGCTTAATTAACCCGTCGCTGTTGACCGATCAGGGGTGATCCCAAGCACCCCCCAATTTGCCTATTTCGAGGTAACAGCCCCAAACTGATTTCCTGAACTTCCTGTCGGATGGCTCGAAAAGGAAAGTCATAAAACCGGAAGGCGCAGTTACAGACAGTACGCACGGGGAAGATTCACGGTTTATCATACTCTAGATCCCTGATCATGCCTGATCGAAAGTGACTATCGAGAATCCACTTTGGCACCTCCCCCCTGAGTATCTTATCGGTGCAAGGGAGAAGTACGAAGTGCCGGGACTGTATCGCAAGCACGGTGAGAGGGTTGCGTATGATAGCAGGCGAATGACTAGGGGTTGAAGTTTAGGTTAGGTTAGGTTGGATGGCTGACCTGGTTGACAATCGATTGACGCCTGTCGCCGAGACCTCCCCGACTCTCGGCCACCTTCAGCCCCAACCGCTCCCTTCCATCGGCTTCCGGCGCCTTGTGCTACCCTCCCTCCCCAACCCCCGCCTCGCACCCCTTCCGGCTCTGTCGCGCACGTTTATCGTCCTTCCCGTCCCGCGCTACCCCCTGCTGTTCACCCCCCCCCTCCCCAGGATCTTCGTTGCCTTTCGTCCTCCTCATCCACGTGTATAACCGTTGCGCTCCTGGGTCCAGGTTTGCGAGCTCTACTACCGCCTACAGTTATTCGCTCTGACCAAGGGATGAACTCTACCGGAAAGTATATACGCGCCAACCCTTCGTTCAAACTCCACGTTTTTCATCCCCTCCCATGCAAACACTCCGTCCCCAAAAACCAACCGCTGCTGCGTGGACATTCGGCAATAGCCCCGCGACCCACTCCTCATTCAAATCTATTTAATCGCTATTCGGAAAGGTGGTGGTTGCCAATGTTTCAAGCGATAAATAACCCAGGGGTTGCTTTGTCGTACCGCACTTTCACCATACCATCCCCTTACGCTCGGCGGCAGTGTGTGCGTCGAGTGAGAAAATATACAGCGACCGACCATCCCTCATCAGCGTAGCAGAAGTAGCAGTACATATATATATATATAATAATGTAGCGGGTCCACGGGATCTACCCCCCTCCCCCCTCTAGGTGGAGATGGGGGTTGTACGTCACCGGACTGCTGCTGGATATTATTTGCCGGGGACAGTGACAAACGCCCGTCAACGTCACTTCCACTCGCACCCTTTTCCTCCCCGGCGTCCTCCTCCTTCTCTCACTCTCACCTCCTGTCTCTCTCTTTCTCCCTCCACAGATCCCGCTACCGGCAGAAACACCCTTCTTGCTTGCCGTCCTTAGCCGCCCCTCGCTTCCACCCATCCACTCAGGCTGCTGCTGGGCCCAGGAACGCCGGAGGAGACGAACAGGAGACGTGACGAGCATATCTATCCTTGGACCAACTCGTCATCTCTGCCAAGCATGAAGAGTGCCAGGGTGACGGTGACGGTGACGGTGACGCCGCGTCGGAGGCTCGACGTCGACGTTACTACTACCATCACCACCACCACCACCACCACCACCACCACCACCCATACCCACTCACCCACCCACTTGCCTCAGGCACCGTCGTTCCGAACTTGTCCGGATGGTGGCGCGAGGGAGACTGACGTATCGCGGCCTCATATCATCCCGTCTTACTCAACGACGTCCGTCACGAGGACGCATCCGTCAGAGGATTCTCAATTTCGTTTCTACCCCTTTTATTTATACCTCTCGTTGCCCTCGCAACTTGGTTCGCGTCATTCGTCCTCGACGAAACTCTCTGACTTATTACGTCACGTCCGTCACGCACGTTACGTCCGCGGAAGACGTTGCGTTAGCCGTGCCGCGTCTCCTCGCGTTCAGTCCTTATCAATTGTTACTTACGATGATTATCCGAGACGTATGACGACACGTTGTTTCGCGTGTATGATAAGGTATTTACGTTCGATCGATAGATATCAGCGCTGCACGCTCCTTATCGGTCGCGATTCTTCACTCGTAATGGATTGCCCAGGTAATCGATACTCGACATCGCGGGACAGAAAGTCACAAAGAGAAAGGCATGTTCGTTACTCCCTCGCAATACCGGGTGACCAATTTATTTTTTTTAAGGACTCGATAAAAAAAATCTTTATCATCCCGCCGATTTCATCCGTACCAACTTGATGATCGATGATTACTTATAGTCGATTGAACTTTAAAAGTCGATCGATCTTAAAGACATATTTTTGATCCACAACAATCAGCCAAACACTGTGACGCGTCAAGCTCCACGTGAATATACCGATGATACCCGAAGACACCCGATCACGCGATTACGGGGATGAATGTCAGTTGATAACCCTCTAATGAATGCGAAGTGATACGACGTACTGACCGGACGAGACAGGGGTTCGATTTGTTAGCCAGGGGTAGTCACGATGCGAAAGACAGACAGAGACCACGATAAAGGGTTCTAACGAGAGAAAGAGAGAGAGAGAGAATCTCCAAAAGTAGAGACCAGAGACATGGTCTCTACCTATGAGCGTCAGAACGATCAGTACAGAGAGAGAGAGAGAGAGAGAGAGAGAGAGAGAGAGAGAGAGAGAGAGAGAGAGAGAGAGAGAGAGAGAGAGAGACAGAGAGACAGAGATATAGAGTAAGAGAGACAGGTACCAAGAGAGTGATAGAGCGAGAGGGTGGGATAGGTAGTCATTATGTGTGTAGGGTGGGGCGATAGAACGTGCAGGGGGAGGAGATGGCAGGGAAGTGACGTCACTGACGGTGACGGATGGCTACGCGTCAGGCAAGTATAAACCCCCATGGTACCCAATAAATTATTGCAACTATAAATTACTTCTGTGCTCACAATATAATACTACAGCTACTGATGGTGACGGCCACCCTCTCCCTACACGGTAATGCTATAGTAGTACCTACCACCGATACCCACTATAATGGTGGCGGTAGTGTCTATGCTTAATGGGGTGAGGTAGGTTCAGGGGATGCAGACCAAATGGTACTTACATACTGTGTGTATATATATATATATATATTAAGGAGGACCAGTAGTATGGTCTATATCAGGCACAGTTCGGCAGATGGGTACTATATATTATACTATAGCGTACACTATAGTGCGATATACTGTATAGTCGCTAGCTTGAATATGGGCAAACAAAGGTGCTGGCGCTCCCACCGACTAGACGCATACGTTTCTCGATCGACGGCGATATGATCGCACCCCTTTTTAGCTATTGCTACTGTTCGACGGTGGGGGGTGGGGGGAGGGGGAGGACACGAACCCCTTTCACCTTTAACCCGCACTTATACGTATCCTTACTTCCTGCTCCTCCCCCCCCCCCCTACCGTGCACCCTCATCTCACCCCGTACCTATAGGTATATTCAACCCCACCTTGCAACCGAACCACGTGGCAGCAACCGTGCGCGACGAAAACGTTGCTCGTGATTTATGCGTGCCAAGGCACTTCTCGATCGCTTCTGAACGATGCTTGTTGATCTTCCTCTGTATATCAGCCTTAAATTCTATGTCTGTGCCTTCGCGGCACTCTATAGATGTATAACTAGGCTCTACACCCTAAATCGTTATAGACAACGAATCAATGATAATTTCATTCGTTCGAACGTACAGGGTGAAAAAGAAGTATTGGTAACATGAAAATAGCGGTTTGAAGTTTTGGAGAAATAAAAAAAAAGTTGGTACTCCTTCCGAAAATTGTCCTGACTCTTAATACCAAGCGAGCAAGCTTAGGTAGCAGTGTATACCGGGTGCGCGGATTGAGGATCACTGGGATAACGTAATTCCGATATGTAATAAATATGGCATCGCGTTCGGAGACATTGGTGTGTCTGTCTGTCTTCAGTGTGATACGGATGGCCCAGGGACTGGGGTAAGAGGGATCCGTCTCTGCTTCCCCCCCGCTCGTAGAGGCAGAGGGTTTGCCCAGGAGTAGCGGAGTACTCGAAGTGGGACCTGGCTGAACGAAGGAGAGGATATTATGGGCGAGCGAGTGAGTTATACGCCTTGCCGCATGTGTGTCGCATAAATCTGTTCCAACCTCAGTCTCGGCCCCTTACCCGAATACGCCCGAACCGCGGCTCCGAGCAACTGCGGACTGACTGACTGGCACTCTCGGTTCCTCCGCAACCTCCGCCTCCTCCGCACCTTCGCCTCCCAACCCTCTTCCTCGGAGACCCGACCGTCTGCCAGCCCTATACGTTATGGCTCTTGCTCCTGTCGGGACTCTACCTTGCCACTTCTCTATCAATGCCTCCAGTCTACTTCCTCCACTTTTCGCTATCCTGGAGTCTCGACTGAAACTCCTTCGGGAACCATCGTCTCCACCGATTGATACATCAGACCCAGGACACGCTCTGGTTACGTACCTGGTCTAGACAGAGCATCAGCTAGAGTCGATTAAACCGGCATCCGATTCGGGTCTTATGCAGATGGAAATTGTGGTTTGCGTCTTGGATTGGTTCCTGATGGTTGTGGGTCTCAAGGTCACGCGGAGCTCGTTCAGCATAAACCACAAGACCAAAGAAGACGGACTCGTCGGAGTCGTGGTCGAGAGATCAGTGGCAAGGAGCGCAAGAGCGAAGTGCCACGGTAGATACTTAAGGTTAGCCCATCACCTACACGAGGTGAGATACGCGACGCTGCGCGCCGCGGCGCCTTGTATAAACTTAGTAGCGTATTAGTAGTCCTATTTATAGCGACGGGGTCCATCGCCAAACCCGTTGCGGAGAGTCGTTCTAGACTCCAGAATGACGGTTCTTGATGCTCGGCGTATGCAGTGGCTATAGCCAACCGGGAACCGTGACGTATATACTGGGTGATGATAATGAAAAAGAGCAACTTTGTGCTTTCTCATGACCGAAGTAGACCCTGGATTAATATATATGTACATACATATCAAACACATATATACACATACATAAGAACTGGTGAACGTAGCACAGCCGAATGTCCAAGATAAAGAGAAACAAGCAGACCAAGCAGAAGCCATAGAGAAAGGTTAAGTATGGAAAGGAGTCCTGCTGGTGGAATGACGCTTTCAGGTTAGGTTGGGTTAGGCTACGAACGGGCGCACCTGTCCTTCTGTACATCAACCGTCCGTCATCCGGTCGACACGCCAACTCGACTCACTTCTCGAACGAACGTATCCCACGACGCATCACGCTTATTTATGTTGACACAATATTTATTAGAACGGATCGGCGCGTCGGCTCCGAAACGCGCGCGCGCGACGCTCGCGCCTATTTTGGGCTGCTGCTCCTCGTCGACGCGTCGTCCTCCGCTCGTCTCTCTTGCTTCTTCTTCTTATTTACCTCCTATCTCCGTCCCGCTCTTGCCCGCACACCACGCCACCGGTGGCTCTCGCTCGCACTCACTTCACTCTCACTTATTTTGCCTCCCGAAGACAGACCTACTCGCCACTTGCCAACCACTCTTCGGGATTAAGATATGGACTGGTCACATACCGTATTTTCATCGCTTAGCGTCTTCTGCACACCCATGGGCATACCGACGCCTCGCTCGGGAACGTCGACGCTTCATTCTTTGCCAACAACGCGAACTCCTGAACAAACTCGATTCCATGCTCCACGGTTATTACCTGTTTTCACGAATTTCTTTCTTTTTTTTTTTCTTGTTCGCGTTATGGACGGCACCTAGTTGGATGCTTTTTTTTTTTTTTCGAATTCCGATTTTACGGGGTCAACGTTACCATTATGGATCCATTATTTATCGTTAGCCGGACTCCACCAATTTCGTCGACCCCATGATACCTTTGAAATAGGCTAAGATCTTTCGCCTTTTTCTTAACTCGTTAGCCTGGCGCATAAATAAGCGTTATGTACTCGCGCATGTGAATATGCGTTATATATAAATGCACGCACTTACGTCGGTACGTGTTTCGCATGTGCACCCAGAAGGAGCCAGTGGGTATCACGTGCTCGCCATTTCTCAGTACGGTTATAAACCGGAGCTTCGGTAAACACGCGTCGTCTAATATGTCAGACTGCTTTCCATGAGCGCCATACTTATTCGCGAGTCACACTGACTTTGCATTTGGTATTGATTTTTTCTTATCGGTCAAATCTACGTTTCTCTCTCACACGTGATGACTCCGTAGCCGTATATCGCGTAGATGATTATACGCCTAAAAATTGTTTTAGGTATTTAAAAAAAAAATTTTTGAATTTACTTTAAAAAATTTTTTTTCAAATTACATTCCTTACCGGACACATTGTCCAGTCGCATGAGATCGCTCGCAGCATCCGAGTGACCGACGGATCTGCACCAGCTGCTTCATATTTGTTGCGCTTTATAAATAGTCCGTACGACACTCCACGTGAGAGACGTTACTTCACTGACAATTATTGTTGTCAGGGAGTCGCCCGGACGCAGACAGTGAGACTTGACACGTCGAAAGGCATCGCGACGTCGACGTCTCGCACGAACGAGAGCCAGCGAGAGAAAAAGAGAAGGACCAAGTGAAAAGACGCCAGGACCAGGATGAGGGTGTCCTGAGGGTGATGAGTGATGGACATCTAGACGAAGGTCTCTGTCTGCTCCATCCTTCTCGTGCGCGTGACGTGTGACGACTTCCTCGAGTAACCCTGGATTGGAATCCTTTTTTTTTCTCTCTTATCAACCGTCATCAGAGTCATCCGTTAATTGATCCTTGACGCGTTTCCTAGGAGCAGCCTAAACCCAAACCGAGGTCGCGTTATTAAATACTCCGTACGATCTGTATCGGGGGTTCTTAAATTTTATGAAAATCGTACGTCACGGTTGATCCTCAGTAATTTGCATTATCGTGACGACGATCGCCGTCACGAAGAGTCACTGGAATACGATCGACCATTCAGCCCCCGGTGCATTAATCACATTCGAGATCCGCGTTCCCTTCCTGACGAGGACTACTGATTAACTGGCCCATGGCCCACGTCACTTATCATCCAGGTACCCCGGGGCCCCACCCAACGTCATCCACCGTTGCTCGCTTCTCTGAGCGAAAACGAGTTCGCAAATTTTACCCACGGCAAATGCCTTCCTAAGCAGCTCGCATCGATCATCACTGTCGCCTGTTGCACGACGGATGAGACCCGACGGACAGACGGACGTACGTACGTCCATCCATCATCCAGTCGCCATACCTGCTGGCTACGGCGTGTATGTATTTAATAATGCGCTCAGGAGCGTACCAACGATCAGCCTGATTAGCTCGAAGGCTGCTGGAGCCGCTTTATACTTTTTACTGTATTTCGATTGGTCTTGTTGGTTCTGCTATCGGAAGGCAAACTAACCCAACCTTAGACCGACCATAACCTCGGTTAACCCGATACACGTTGGATCTCTTAGTGACGTGTATGCAAGTTATGACTTGTCGATGTCATATCTGATATATTGGTACTATTATTTTTCTAGGGGGTTGTGGCGCGATCGAAACTATAGGAAATCCGGGTACGAGTGTCTGTGAAATATTGAAAAGTAAACGACGTCGCTCTCTCTCTGGTTACTTTCTAGGGAATCGCGTAGCAGGGATTTCAGGCGGGAAATGAAAAGATAGTAATCGATTGGTACTCTTCTCGAAGTTTCTATGAAAGCTGCGAACTCGGTACGCCGAGTCTGCCAGTCTGAGGCTGGATTTTGAGTCTTACTCGTACGTCGGTGACGTCGGAAGGTAGGACAGTATCTTTTTTTTTTTGTATAACAGTTACGTGACTGATTTACTTTTTTTTGGGAAAAAAAATTTTTCCAAAATTTAACGCAGAGATTTGATCGATTACTGAGTAACAGTCGGCGACGTCCTCGCAGTGCGTAGCTGTTCGGTGCTACGATCGTTCGTTCAAGTGGATCGGCTGTGATTGCCGA
The DNA here is from genome assembly GCA_031762395.1 of Calameuta pygmaea. Lineage (NCBI taxonomy): Eukaryota > Metazoa > Arthropoda > Insecta > Hymenoptera > Cephidae > Calameuta > Calameuta pygmaea. The sequence goes on along the minus strand of JASANN010000004.1, from coordinate 1,785,745 downwards.
TGATAGATAGATGAATATACTTACCGGATAGATAGCGAACGATTGACTCGTTCCTCACGAGTAGTCATCCTCTATTTACCGATGTCCTGTTATCATCATCAATTTCGAATAATCGCGCGTCTCAAAGAGTCACCGAGATCCGATAAGGGCTCGACGCTTAAATCTGTTCTTGGTCGGCGAGAGCCAGGATGAGGTTGTTCCTTGACTCTTGGTTCGCGCCGGTCAGCCAGCCGACCAGTCAGTCAGTCATCCAGTCAGCCAACCTGACATGAGGGATTCGACCGTTTGATGGAGCGAGTATTGACTTAGGATAACAGTCGCCTCATCAGTCAATCAGTCAGGTAGACCTAGCGTGGTATAGGTATAGACGCTTAGGTGGTTAGGTAGAGACGCCAGAGGTTAGGTAGGCATTCGGATCATCCTACCAAGAACCCACCTTCGGCAATCTTCGGCAGAGTTCGTACCCGTGTCTTCACCTGAGCCGAATCCCTATTATTCAGTGCCGAAGTGTCCAGGATGCCATAAAGACACTTGGACGTCTCGAAATATCAATTGGAAGCCTAAACTCATGCAGGACACAGCCAGACGAGCCCAAAGATCAGCAACCAGGAGCAAAAGCGAGCAGAGTGACTGAGTGAGTTTTCTCCTAAAAAATAGACACCGGTGTCAACCGGTCCATTAGCTCTTGTTTGCGCATCGTGATTAAAGGTCGGCAGGTGTCGTTTTGCGGCTCGTCTGATCCCACGATCCTGAAAAAACAATAGGCGGCCAAAGAAACGAAAAATTTCTCTTTGTATAATAAAAACTGGGGGGGGGGGGGGGTTAACATCACTTAACCTTC
>JASANN010000004.1:1752654-1772656 GCA_031762395.1 Calameuta pygmaea | reverse complement strand
AGAGAGAGAGAGAGAGAGAGAGAGAGAGAGAGAGAGAGAGAGAGAGAGAGAGAGAGAGAGAGAGAGAGAGAGAATGTGTGCGTTGTGCATCTTTGAGCGCATGCGCAACGAGTGTGAGATTGATATGGAAAAATGCTAGGAGAGAATTGAGAGTAGCGATGTTGTCCCCTGAGAGAGAGAGAGGGGGGGGGGAGAGAGAGAGAGAGAAAGAGAGAAAGAACACACACACACTTGTATACGTATTTCTTGTAAACTCTAATTCTTCCATCGCGGACTTTAAAAAGTATTTATCAACATAATAATAATATTAATATTATTATTGTAATTATATACGACTGCTGAGAGTGTGATGAATGAGGAACACAAAAAGGGAACGAAGACACGAGATGAAAAAAAACACTCCGACACCGATACACGAGATACCGAACACATCCCCTCACGACACGCAAAAAAAAACCCACAAAATAATGCATCATGTATACGCGACTCTTGAAACCATTTTACCAGATTTGTCATTATTTAATTATTTCGGTTGTATTTTAAAATGCAATTAAAGCTCAAATAAATATATATGTTATAAACTACGTCTGCGAGTTGTGCCAATTTTTATAAAAGCGACATCACCCCTGTTTCCTATATAATCGATTTATCCACTCGTCAAGGGCCCTTATCAATTTGTCCTTATCAGAAAAAATATTCTTGATTCTTAAGAAAACCATTCAGCATCACCGTAACCCTCCTGACCCTCTGGACAAATATCAAATGTATATCTAAGACTCAATGGCCGTCCATTGGCTGAGGGTATGAGTGGATTACCTAAAAAGCGAAAAAAAAAAACCATAGATAAGTAAACAACCAGCGAGTACCTACGTACTCTTAATCTGGATCTAGTGCGCGTGCGCAAGCTATCTCGATAATTTCAACGGACTCCGTAGAATTCTTTAAATTCGTCTCCGACTCCCCCAGAAGACTCCGGAGACACGGTAAACGGAAAAGTATGCGAATGGGGTATAACGAGGTGGACCAGGGGCAGGGTGGCGAGGAGGTGGTTCAGCTATCGCGAATTCGCCTGAGCACTCTTCTGCATCACGACACGAGCCTGGGACTCTGCTAATAGGCAGACTCAAGGAAACTCTTATCAGACTACGATCACGGCGTCTACACACAGCACTTCTCCAGGTAGACCCTGGTGGTTTTCTAGAATCCCAGGAAATCGTAAGATCCACCACAGACCCAAGGAACCTAACGTGACCTACCCCTCGCCCACTTCATAACCCCTGGAACAACCTTGGCCAACTAGAATCTGCACCAGGTAGTCCACCTCAACGACGCTGCGCAGTCCGATACCAGGTAATATTCATCATACAAACCAAGCACATATACATACTGTCCGGGAATCCCCTAGTAAACAAAATTCCCTAGCCAACAATTTAGATACTGATACCAACGACGAAGTCAATCTCACATGGAGGACGCTTGCAAAACTTCTGGTGACGGATAACGAGTATTCATCAGGGTCAGTAGCAGTGGGTGGTCCGACACCTAGAACAGGGAGTAACGTTTAAGGTAGTTTTACATTAAAAAAAAAAAAGTCACTAGAGTATAGGGACTAATGTACCAGACGGCAGATGCTGAGAATGTTCTTCAGGGTGTATCGGGGTATCGTCGACCATGGAACCGGAGTGATAGAAGGTAGAGGAGGGCAAAGAGGGGGTCTGTGGTGGTTTGGCCAGAGGGGTCAGGCGGGGACCAGGGGGTCGCGTCGAGCCGAGTGTAAGCGCAATGCAGCGCAGAAACCGGTCGCTCCATGTCCACTTCATAAGATATACGCCGCATGCCGCAGATACGCGGATACTTTTATTTTAACCGTAATGCGCTAATGAATTGATACAGCGCTGAGAAGCTCCTTGGGTTCCCTGGTACCCCTTTGCTCCCTCCCTATCTCTTTACTCACTCAGTGCTTCTCCATTTTTACTCACTACTTTTACTTTTGTTTAATCTCGCATACCTCCCCCCCCCCCCCCAGTCCCTCCGGAAAGACCAATCTACAGCTGTCTCTGCCTTATGGGAGTATCAAATTATTATTATTGTTATTGCATTTAGATGTGTATCATTATCGTATGTATCTACCAACCCAATAAATATCTCGAAGTATTACAGTTTGGAGTTTCCAGTACACGAGGTGGAATTTCGCGGCGGGTCCTGGGACTGAGCGTCGGGACGCTCGTTAAACGTTAAGGCCTAAGCTAGGATATGGTATTCGCTCCTGGGCTGAAACTATACAAGGGGGAGAAGCCTGAGCCCTTGTTCCTGCTTGATCAAGAGGATGAACCCGTAAGGGGATGAAGGCTGAGAAAGAACACGGTGGTCGAGAGTTGTGTGCGCCTGAGGTAGACGGAAGTGGGACCTGGAGTTGGATATCCGGTACCAGTGGCACTGAGTAACCAAGGGTAATTCCTTGGTGCGATGCGTCCCTGGTTTTCTTCTAGAAGGAAGCGTCTTGGGATCGATACCTGATAAATTGATGCCAATCGGCACTAATGTCAGGAATAAAAGGTTTTAACGATGCGTAATCGTACGACCAAATCCAGATGGTGGGTAAGAAGAGATGGCTGGACCAGGAGCCACCGGTTTCCTAAGATCAGTCGTAGTCGTTTCCAATCATTTATGAGAGAGACCTGGAGTGATGCCTACGTGGACGGGTGGATAAGAGAGTCCAAGGAGGGCTGGGGGGAGAGAAGATCAAGGACCAATATCCAGAGTCTCCAAGAGCTCTCACTTTGTTATCTAAATCGCTGTACATCAGCCGGCATAATATTATCGTAAATAGCGTCGATATATTTGAGCCGAACACGTTTAATTGACTATTTGAATAATTATTAAGCGGTCATCGACGTGACTACAGACGGAGGGACTATTAAGCCTGGACGGACAAGACCCGGAGACAGAGACCGGACCCAATGGACCAGCCATGTAAGTCCAGGACCACATGCTACGGATATCGAAAGAGGCAACGTAGATTGAGGGAGAATAAAGTGGAGTGAAGTGGAACGATTGGCTGCGTGAGAAGCCGCGTGCCATAGAGAAGAAAGAAAGAAAAGAGAGAGAGAGAGAGAGAGAGAGAGAGAGAGAGAGAGAGAGAGAGAGAGAGAGAGGAGAATCAGAAAGAAAAGAGACAAGAGGGTTTACCTATAGGCGTAATAGCATTGCCGGAGGCTGGTAATGAATTCGTCTAATGGGTCGTAAAGAATGCGATCTTATGGGGCGTACCGGGATAAAATAAAACACTGGAGAGGCTACCGATTTTCAAAGTGGCGCTTAAACTAACCCTGGGCCTTTGAAGCGGCAGGCTTGTACCATAAGTATGCAGTACCTTGAGCCAGGTAGTCTAGGGCGTTACGGGGGTACCGATCTGTCTGATATAAAATGTAGTTTAAGGAGGTCGACCAGCTTCTGGATAAGAAGCGATACTCATTCTCGAGGACACTGGGTAGATATCTGATACGGTCATGCGCTCTTCCGAAGTGCATCCGATGTCTAAAATGTGTGGACACACGTGGCCATCTGTCCTCTGTGATTCCTTGAAGATCTCTCTGGGTACCAGGCGAACTTCAGGAACACAAATCTCCTGATCCACCCGCGACTCTTGCGACTTGTCCTTGCGTCCCCTTCCCTTCTGGTCCTTCTGCGCCGAACGAGGATTCGCACCGTGGACTAGGTGGACTCCACTCCGGGAGCCAGGACAATCCGCGTCCAGGCAAGGGCAGTCCGTCTTGGACACGTCCGGGCGTTCCTGTTCTTTATGTGCTACCAAAAGAGCTATGGGACGCCTAGTTACTATCTATACCAGCAGTCCGTCTCCCAATGTACCTTCACGTATGTGCACATACGTCCAGTGGTCAGTCTGTATATCTATACGCTAAGGTCCACCAGCTTCCCAGGATCCGACTGGACCACGATCACATAACGAACCCAGTGGCCAACTGGAAGGCTAGTCTGCCAGCGCTGAGGCAGTCGGGAGCAGTGAGGCCAACTTCGAGGTATTAGAGCCACCAGAAACCCCAAAGATCTGAAGATAGGCAAGATTTGTGGGGGTCCAGGTCGCCGATAACTGCTGTCCGTAGCGAGCGCTCACATACCTACTTCATGGCTGGACCATCGATGACATCGAAGCTTAATCCGATCGGACCGAGCTACGGTACAAGTGCCTACTAGAAAAAAGGACGGAAGCGCCGTGGTAGGGACGGTCCCGGTCAACCGGAACCAGGTTACATATAATTTTCACTTATTTCTTCATTTTTCCTCTTTTTCTTTTAATTTCACAAAATTACCTCACCGCTTTCAGGTTTTACCGGGTACCCTTGACGAGCACGCTACACGCGTAGGTACCTACTCGTGAGTATGATGAAGATGTCAGTTGGCCGCGGACGCGTGGGAGAGCCAGCTGGAGATCCTGGCGCTCACTAGGTGGGTGTTTGCACCTTCGTGTTGCTCAGTGCCAACGACAACATCGCCAATGGAGATACAGCCGCTGATGGATATTCTACCTTTCGTCTTATTTATATTTTCAACCCAGACGGACGATCCTGTAAGTACATTTATACCTTCGCTATACATATATGCATTTATCCATAGCTATATATATACACATAGATTAAAAAAAAAATTCTTCTCCCACCAAAAAAGCCAGCAAGAGCAAGTGGCGCCTACGTATATCCTCAAATTTTACCGAGAGCGAATCATCATGGCCGTTACGTACGTCCGAGTCATTTATGCTCGCGTAAAGATATCGCAGCCACTGACTAACAAGGTATTTTGACTGTCGGCGGCGCCTAGTCCGATATTCGGGTTACCATAACATCATAAACTCCACCTACATAAGCATCGCCTAGGATACGCAGCTTTGTCTGATAGATCGGATCTAAGCATCGTCCCGATACTTTATTGCCGTATCGATCGAGATCGTTAAATCAATACCCGGCAATATCGACGCTTACTGCTTTAGTTCTGTCAAAGATTCAAAGGAGATCTCCGGTACCGTCAACAACTTAAACTCGGACTGATCCTGATCGCGCGAGGCTTGGCTCATTATAAATAAATACCTAGCCAAGCCGTCGTACCTCCGGCATTAAATATTTGCCTTGGCATTGTGATATGAATTTATTACGAATGTGCTTAAATCACGTGGTCGAGTGGCGCCGTATGAACAGGAAGGTTAACTAGTGGCGCCATCTGCGAAAAATCTTGTATATTAAAGAAATAATTTTTTTTTTTTTTTTTTTATTCTGTCCCTCGTATGTCTATGGGTCCCTAGGGATATTTGTTTCTTCCCGCATCATTCCTACCACACGTTGCCCAGTCGCTGCGTGAACAAAACGTGACGTGTCTCCGTGAAGCTTCGCGAAGCACTGACGGCTCACTGCCGGTGCAACGGATACATCTGTTGCGTGGAAGTTACACGTCGACGAGCACGTTACACCAGAGGCAGAGGTACACCCTCCTCGGAGGGCGCCCCTGACAGAGTTACGAGACATGCGCACACAAACAACTCGCGGCTCTCCTCCTTTATTTGGGCAGCCGCTGTGATATGCTGCGGCTATGTCGTGCCGTGGCTACGTAACGCTGCCGCGCGCCATCTAGAAAATACATACAATCCCTAATATCCGGCAGTCAGTTTTCTATCGGTCTCAGCCCATATATTTTCTCGTTGCGTTGGTACCGCTGGAAGAGAGCGGGCCTGGTTACTTTCTCAAGGGAAAGGGTCAGCGGATCGATGAATTTTGAATTTGAATTTATGGGGAATTTTACTAGGGACTTAATCCCTTCTTTCTTTTTTTTTTAATGCGTTGGCAGCACTGTGGCTCTCTTTTAAAAACGAATGACTCGGATTATTGTTTCTTCGGGAGGAATTTTAATTAATGAAGGATGATCTAGAAACTTTTTTTTGTTTTTTTTTTTTTGGATCCTGTGGAGGCGTCGCGATAACCGAAACCCCATTAAATCTTTACGGTCAAGATTAACCTCACTTTTATGACCCCGTGGAAGCTTTGTGACTACAAAGTTACTGCCGCTTTTTCAAACGTGTAAACGAACCGTAGATTCGAGATCTAAGGTAGCGCCGTGCCCACCCAGCTAACGCGAACCTGTTTAGATTCGGTGAGGAAATGAAAGGCGTATGTTTCGGAGTGTCATAACGCGCGCTGTAAGACGTTCGATAATTTTTGGAGGTGTAGTTGCAATTTTTGAAATCTCTCGTTTCTACTGTTTCGGGTAGTAGGTGGTTTCGATGAAACTTTTGCAAAATTCAATTCGGTCGGGAAAGAAATTTTTTGAAAATTATCACCCAATCGACCCAAAAGGGCTCAGTTATAGAAACTTAGCCAAGACTCTTTGACTCTCACGACGCATCCCCGCTGTCTCGGTGTAACAGGGCCGCGCCTCTCGGAAATAAAATACCAATGTTTACGAGGCGATCTGTTTTTCCAAGGATTACAAAGGGATATCTAATTATTGTAAGTTGGATTATGGTACGTCTGCGCTTACGTTACGAGGCGGCCTCGTTAATGGGTCAGAGAGTGGGTGTGGACCCGGTATAAGTGGGTCTGAAAAATCCACGTGACTTTAAGTAGACGACGCGAAAGAAAAGAGTCCCACGATGACGCGGATGGGCATTTCAAGGGCAGGACGTCGGACATGGAGCTGATGGAAATTTAGAAGAACAGGCGGGAGGAGCGAAACGTCTGATGGGGAAGAAAGTAGAAAAAAAAAAGAAACTGTTATCAAGATTCAAGGGTGGAGAGGGGGATTCCCGAGTAAGTGAGCGAGGGGCTGGGAGGGGAGAGTCAGAATCTGTCAGGGCTGCCACACTCGGGTACAGATTTACAGGGCTGCCGCTGTTTTACGACCCCACAAAGTGCCGCCCGCTCCCACACGCGCGCGCGCGCGCTCCAGCGCTTATAAACACGTCATTCTGTCGCCCCGGCAACCCCATTATTCAAAAGTTTACAATGCTCTTGTGCCTTAAGACAGGCTGGACCACAAATTAAAGATTTCGCCGAGTAATTTTCCCAGGGATCGCGGGTACAGTCGTCTTTGACTTTTAGATATTGTCTTTATTTGTTTAATTGAGCCACGTCGTTACTTGGAAACGTTTTTTACCTTTACTCTTTTGTACATGCAGGTTACCCATAAGGTTAGCCCTGTCGGGTTCAGGATCGCGGCGGAACTTTGCTAGATTGTGAAATCATTGGAAGAACTTCGAGGAATCGACTGAGGGACACATAGACAAAAGCATCCCGCGTAAATGCGGTTCGGTGAAAAGGCGCCTTGTCGTAAGACACCGATAACGATTGAATTCTAAATTAAAGAAGCAGCCCAACAAAGTCGCGACGACGGGTATTGTAAAGCACCTTAATCCTGGTAACCGAACGAAGACTCGCTGGTAAATATGAACTGCGACTATCGCGCGGACGAGCGGTATACTTTTGTCGTCGGCAGCTCCTTTGAAAACGATTAGAAGTCAAGTCTGATATTGTCTCCGGTTGCCGACGTGATAAATTCTCATCCGATCCTCATGTATATCCTGAAGGTTATATACGACCTCCAAATCCGCGTATACGCGACCAGCGGTGAAGCACCGGCGACAAGGCTCAAGGCGCACCTGCAAATTTGCAATATCTAAACAGTACCCGGCACTGTGACTTATCAGCCTCGGTGTCCTGGCAGACGTCATGAGCGCAGCTGACAGGACGGTATTTTATAGCCGTGTAATCGAGTCGACCAACGGGCCGGAAGTGGCCCGAGATAGGGACCGGAAGTGGCCGTGAGACCTCACAGAGTGATTACATGCCCAAGCCGAAACAGGTAGGTCCATAATTATACCTTGGCTTGTCGCGCAGTTGCGAACGCTCGGGCGCGGTAGAAACGTGCAAAAAATAAATTCAACCTAGCTGCCAGTCGCGAACTAAGTAATTCGCGAATTAATTAGAGTCGGTACCGGCTTCTTACCGGAAACCTTGATTGACGCGTTTCTATGTTAGCGGTTCATGATTTACGATGGTCGACGTCCTTGATACGTTTAATCGGCACTGTGGAGCCGTTCGCGCTCCGAGGCGTCTTCCTTCTAGCAGGTAGCACAGCGACCATTTACCTACGACGGCCTTAATGTCGGCTTTAACGTCGTAATTAGCCGCGGCGACAGCCACCAAGAGGGACACTTAGTATTCCAGAAAAGTGCCCGGGATATCTTGGTGGATCAGCGGCGATTAGTCAAGGGGACGTAGAAAAATGCCGGCAGTTAGCGAGAGACGTATGCATCTCTACCTGTGTATGGCTTTAAGACCGAAGAAAGGCCTTTCCCTCGTGTATCCAATTTTGGACGTAACCGTTTAAGGAGTCTGGCTTGAGGAAAAAAAAATTGAAAGTCGACCTTGACCTCGTACTCCATGATTTGGTTTATCCTAAGAAAAAAATGAATTGAAAAAAAATTTTTTTACTTCAGTAAAAAAAGTCGCAAAATTTAAAAAAAAATTTTTTTTACTAGTACGTACCAATCACACGTGGACGTACGAGACAAAGATGTGAAATTTGGTACGAGTCAAGATTAAAATTCTCATGAGGTCGCTGCACACTCCCCACGTTAACGAGGTCTAAATTCAAATTGGCACTTTGACTCCTCCTGCTCGTTTTCGACTGTAGGTCCTTCGCTAATTCCCAGAACGACAATCTCACGTATGCTCAGGCGCGTCCCGGTGCCGCCTTTACGAACGTGTGCGTCGCTGCAGCGAAATCGTGTCTTGCGGGGAACTTAGAAACGCGCGCGGCGCCACAACGGAGTTTCGATTCTTCTTCTTAGGCATTCGGCACGTTGTATTCGCGGCTATTGAGAATGTACGATGTCGTATCGCGTGGGACGATATAAACGATTTTCTTTTACCGATCCGATCGGATCGCCGATCCCCATCGACCGATTTATTCTATTCTCTTGTTCGCCGTCTTAAACTCACCTACACGCATACCGAGTCTCACGTTACTTTTATTACTCGTTGCTAGATTCCGTTCAGTGGTCGTTAATCGTATTACCACATGTGACTGGAGCGTCTCCACTGACGTCACTGGTCCCATTGCACGCGATCAGGTAATAAAAATCGAAAATCGACATAGCAATAATAACTGTTATGAGCTTCGTAATTTAACATTATATCGTGGATAAATGACATACGAATTTAACGAGGGACAACGTCAATTCATTTATTATCGATTTCGATCAAACCGTGACATTAATCACGGACAATTTATCAATTCTAGGAGATAATTTATCAAATTTTCGTTTAGAATTTTTCCGATGGATTCGAAATTCTATGGCGAGGAACGTGTGGAATTCGAAATGGAGTATGCAGACTTTTAATTTCTAATTTGAAAAATGGCAATGCGATACGTTTAAGCCACCGTGTATAGGTTTGACTGAACACGTGTCAAAAAAAAAAAAAATTGAGAATCGCATATTCGGCGTGAAGCTGCCCCAGGAAGTCGGTATCATGGTATAAAGTTACCAAATTTCCTACGTAAATATCTCCCCTATTATGTATACGATCCTTGTGAACTTTAACATCATCTCTATTCTTTTTTTTTTTTCTTGATCTATGACTTTTAGATTTAACTTTTTTTTTTCGATTACGCTCGAAGTGCCAGATATAATTTTTTTGTTTACAAATGAAAGTTAAACAAGGAATGATAATGTGCTCGATCGCAATGAAAAAAAAAAAAAACTAAATGTTTGTCACGTTAGATTTTCAAAATCGTGAATCGTTTCACCAGAAACGGGAAACGTGCATCTCTTAACTGACGCTCTCCGTGTACATGAGAAAGAGACGAGCTCAGCGTGAAAAGCCCAGTTAAGAAAGCCGGGACTGAAAATGGGCAAAGAGACATGAAAAGCTCGGCCCTTTCGTGGCCAATAATTGACTGGCATGGATACTTAACCAAAGAAGAAGTTCAAGGTAGAGCAAAGGAGGTCCTTAATGGAGTGGGACAGCGCACGCGGAAGCGTCGACGAAGCAGACTCGAAGTTTCCAAGGCATCTGAAAAGGGCAGCGAAGATGAATGCAGAAATAAAAGATAGAATAAAGAAGAGGCGGAGGAGTTAGAAAGAGATAAAAAAGAAAGAAGGAAAGAAAGAGACAACTATTTTGCAATTTCTTATAAATATTCATTCGTTCTTCCCGATGAATCAGAGGCTCGAGGCTCGCGCTCCAGGCGGTAAGTCGCGTTAAGAGCGCTAACGAGCGACCCCTCCGTCGACTCGGGCGTCGGGACGCCCTCTACAATTCCTGATCCTCCTCCACCACCACCACCTACCCTACCTCAAGGAGATACTCGAATTTCTCCAGCTCCTTCCACATCATGGAAACCGCCAGGGCGTCCTTTACTAACCTTCGGGATCCTTCGGTGTCCTTCGGGAACCTTCGGGAACCTTCGGAAAGAGCGACTCTCCCCTTCTTCGTCTTTTTCAAACTTTCGCATCTTATTCCCCTCTCGGTCCAAGAGATCCTTCCTTGGTCCCCCCTCGACCCCTCTCGACCCCCTCGACCCCCCTCGACCACCCCTCGAGCAATCCTACCGGCAACCGCGCGGCGCGCTGAGTTGTGCGAATTTGTTTAATTAGAAGTTAGGCCGGCGATACATTAGCAATGTAAATACCCCGCTTGGCCTCTCTCTCTCTCTCTCTCTCTCTCTCTCTCTCTCTCTCACCCCACCTTTCTCCATTTCCCTTTTACCCCTACTGTCAGCATCCCTCTCTCTGTCCCTCCCATCCCCATCGCTCCGCTCCGCTCACTCTCACCAGGAAACTCTCTCGCTGAGAATCGTGCCCTGGACCACTACGCTAGCTGCTGGGGACACGACGTGATTTAACGTTTCTGTTTTGACTCGCGTTCGCCTCTACCCCCCGCCTCCCCTTATCACCCATCCTCCTACCTACTATATCTCTAGATACGACTCTGTATACACATCCCTATACCGTTATTATAATAATGATTTATGACGTTTATATCGTCTTAGTCATATAAATTCAAAGTTCGCTGCCGCGCAGAAGCGCGACCTAAACCCGACGCACTGCTATAGGTACATACATACCTATCTACCTGTGTCTACATACATATCATATGTGGAGCATGAGTAAATGGTATACAGATTGATCGAATGGGGTACATTGCCAAGAAAATTATTGGACTGATTCTAAGTATTGATTAGTCATTACCAATTACCGATATCGTACATTCGCTCACCTATATATACATATACACACCCTATATCACATGACGGAGCAGTTTGAAAAATTTCAAAGACAAAAGATACATAGTTAAAAAATAATATCAAATTTTGTATTATATAGATTTCGAAAAATGTCTCATTCAAAAAGTAATAACAATAACAACAACCGATGAAATTCCGACTGTGTTTACGACAGCATAAGAAATGGATGAGAACCATGTATAATTAGTTGCGCATGAATGCCGCAGACCCAATGGACCAGTAGAGCATCGTGACGACCAACCGTCATCTAATTATGTTTTACGTAGACACTGTAATAAACTTCTGTAATACCTTAAGGTACCTTCTTTATTATTTTTTTTATTTTTTTTATTTTCAAGTTACGCTCATGCACAGGCAATCCTATTATCCTGGCTCCCTGTCCAGCTTCCAATAACAATTTCACTCCGGTCTCTCCTTCGTCCCGGTTCGTTCCTTACCGCGTGCTCGAGTACGGCCAGCATCCTTTTCTTACTACCGATACTTTATTATCAGCGTGCAGAGGCGAGATCTCTTCTCGCGGTGGCTCGTGCGACGCCGCGCAACCCATCTCGGAGCTTAACGCGATTAGTCGTGTGCGATGACGACTTTAAAAAAGTGCAGTGAGCGCGATGCGTGAACATTACCCATAGTGACGTGGACGCTTCGCGTCGCGACGCACCGTTCGCCAATAATTATGCTAAACGATCTCCTTCGGCCAAATCCTCATAATCCTTGATACGCTCTCGCGACAACCCTGACGATTAATATCCCTCCGTCGACGCAGACTTATATTCTAACTGTGTGTAATTTACCAATAATGTCACTGACGTGATAACGCAGCCTTACATGGATTTTTAGATACGCGTGTACAGAGTCTGCGCCATTTTCAACGTCCGATAAGAGACGTACCAAGATGGCGTTAGACTTGATGGCGGATCTCAAAGACTTAGGATTGGTAGCCGGATTGAAAATTATCAGACTTTTGATTCGCTACCGTTCATCGAATATTTATACGACAGGCTTATATTATCGGACCATGCCTAGTCCAGGAACGTCCCCACCCGTACCCGCTTGGTAGTACATTAAGGAACATTAATATTTTGGCCGCTGAGGCGTATTGGCGACTGCCCAAATGTCCCGATGGCGCCTGAGCTGATCAGGTGGCTGGTATTATGGGCGACGCAATCATCCGTGCGTTGACTGTCGATCGTATGTGGTGCTGGTGCTGGAGGTGGAAGGATAGGAAGTTATGGGCTAGATAGAGATGGATTGATAGTCAATGAGAAAGAGAGAGAGAGAGAGAGAGAGAGAGATGGTGACACAGAGAGAAGTCACATAGGAGAGGCGAGAGAGAGAGAGAGAGCTCTCATTGGTTTTCCCGAGATTAACACCCATAACTCATTCCGGACACGGAGTCGTGCGTCACTCGTAGCTATGCTATAATTGCCGACATAAATCAATCGTCTGATGAGATCATAAACCCGCGGCGATACACTGCGCCAACAGATCCATATAGCCCAAGTGCCGGGATGCATGTTAAATGTCAATCGGTGTCATCCTGACGTACCGAGTTATGCGACGCGTCTGCTGACTGATGTTGCGACCTCGTGAACTGCGTCAGGACCCAGGACGATGACGCTGGATGAGAATGTCGGAACGACATGGCACGTGGGTGCAGGGAGACTATCGGTTTTGAAAATTCGGCACGAGCTCAGGGTCCGCAGGAACTCTGCTGGTACATTAAGCTCAACTCGATGGTCGTTATCGAGGTAACATAACCTAACTTTGTTAGCATTCTCTATGTCCGCCTGGTACGATTTACAGAGGAAGTTTGAGTCTCGCGTGTGCTCGGTATTGGAATAGTTTTTAGTTCTACCTCGTTCTCGACTTTCCCTTCAATTTCAACTCTTTTTATCGTCGGCACGGCTTTGCGTTGGAAACGCGTAACCGACACTCACGAGAGCTGGTGGCGCCCTCTGTGCCGAGTCTGGGTACCATACCGATGTAATATTCGACTTTGAAACTGTAGGAAGTTAATGGCTAATATATATATATATATATATATATATATATATATATATATATATATCGACTATATAAACTCTGTAGGATTCTGACGAAAAATTGACGCAAAAAGTCAGGTCGAGCGGAACGACGCGGAGGTCATGGTATTTTTCGACGGGCCAGGTAAATAGGTAAGTGACCAAGTCAGCTCGGATGGGTCTAGCAGAGGTAAAGGCACGCGCGTTTAGTCTGAACGCTCAATGAGAGATGATTGGCCCAATTATATCCAGCGTAGCAGAAAATGAGGGGATCCCCACAGTGGCGGGCACTCGGTCTACCCATCTACGTGGCTACGTTCGTGTCAGGATCTGGTTCCGCAGATTCCCTCGGTGGTGGTCAGCCGCGGGATGAGGTCGCCAGAGTTCGCCCGATGACCACCCGATGATTGCTCACGTCACTTTCCCGTTTACCGATAAGATCGTGCCTTATAGGTTAACCCACCCATATAACCCACCGACCGGTCCCTATGGTTAACTACGTCCGTCCATGTGCCCCACCTGAAGGAATCGGTGACCGTGAGCATCTTCCGCAGGATCCTTAAGGCCAAGGAACATGTGGCAATCGCAGCGCAGCCTCCGGGGAATTCAATAACTATAGATCATCAGGATCGTGAGTTAAGCTTTACGACTCTTCCGCGCATCCTTTTCTGTCTAACGGCTTTTGAATTCTAACCTAACCTCAAAAAGATATTCAAGCGAATGAGGCCTAACGGTACCGGGTGGGATTAGAAAAAAAAAGAAATCTATTAAAAATTCAAGGAAATACATACCTGCGTCGGGACACTGAATTTTCAACCCTTCATCCAGCAACCGGAGGTCCGGATCCTCGGTCGGACTTTTGCTTGACTTATTGGCGACGACGCATGCGCGCCTCGCGTTCAACTCGAGAAGCAACCGCGCCGTCCAAAGTCTAAATATTGAGACGGCGTTTATTTAGCGGGAGATATATGATATGACACGGACAATATAATGCATTGTATTCAAATACGGGAGCCGCGAGTCGTGACCGGGAGCGTACAGCACCCCCTGGCGAACGTTCGGTGAAACTCGGCGCACTTCGTACTCCGCCCATATAAATAATATCCCGTGGTCGGGGCTCTCAGGATTAGACGTAGGAACGAGCCAAGGAACGTTCCTAAGGTAAGACCTGTTCCGTATCCATTCTGACTGCGCTATATATAAATATACTATCTGTATACATATATAGGCTTTGATACCTGTATATATACATATATATACCTTAACAGCATGACAGGGAGTCCGCGCGTACGTTACCAGCTATCTTCGGTCCATATCAAATGCAGTCAAGTCCTCGACGCCCATCCCTTGCACCAGGAGTCCGCTGGATCCAGCTTGGAAGCACAGGCTTACCCTTAAGGCTCACCCGCAGAATGCGCCGCGCGCATAATGCATCCATAGGATCCTTTTGGTCTGGCCACTGTGAACGTTCTTAACGTGGCCCTTTCGATTGGTCGTAGATACCGGTCCTGGTTCGCGATAACAAGGTTCAAGGTAGGACATGCGCAAGATCATCCAAAGGTACTGTCCCACGTGTATTCACCTATGGACAAATGTTAAATAGGTATACCGTGTCGTGTAGTTAGCATTATAAAATGATTAACTTTAATCGTGATTCATTTCATATTCATTGCCGGTCAGGATAAAAAAAATGATTCGAATGACAATGTATCAGATGCATGGGCTACGCGATGGGAATATCTTTGACATTGACATGATACGAGTGCATATGCGAAGTAGATGCATGTACGAATGCACACGTGCCCAAGTCAGTAGTCCCTCTTGGAAATGATTTTACGCGTACGTCGAGTGAATTCGATGATCAGGAATGACGTGGAAACAAAGCGGAGTATGTCGGTGGTCCGTTGTGGGTGGGCCTGCAATACGTGGCATACATGCATGCGTGCACGCGTACATTATTTAGTATGCAATTCATTCTCAACCAGGTGAAACCACGTGCGACGGGTGGAAGCTCGCCGTCTGAGCTTGCTGAAGGATCCTTTCTTTTCAGTTAGAAGAAAAGTGATGATCCTGACAACTGTTCGTTGGGTCACGTTATCCAGGTTGTGGGTGCGAGGAGGTCAGCATCTGGTAGCGACAAAAGTATCGTCACTTGGAAACGTACCTTGATCCCAGGACGTTCCCGACGTCACTCCCAATAACGAGGTCTGTCTTTGATGGTCCAGGAACTTAGAAGCGACTCCCCCGTCCGGTTATTAACGTGTTTCAAGAACAGGAGGTCGGACACGTTATCGCTTCCTGGGTAGCCGTCATTGACTCCGGGTAGCCGGACTTCAGTTGACGTCCGCCCTAAGCGAACGTCATCTTGGGTACTCAGTTGCAGGTCCAACTTCTTCGTTGAGCGACGTGACCCGGCGAGGGGGCAGATGGAGGTTGAAGTATCGGACGGGTTGGGGAGAGGGTACCGCTGGTTTGCTCCCTTCAGGATGGGTCGATCAGGGTATGGGGTGGTGGCACCCGGACAAGACGTAATATCGTCCCCATCGTCGGGTTCACTCAGTGTCGCCAATTCTAGGGACCCTCATATATCTTTTGTTTCTCAATACTTTTCGCGAGCTGTTTGTTATTGCGCCATGGGACGAGGAGGTAAGAGGAGGAAGAAGAGCAAGCTCAGGGTACAAGTAGACCCTAGTAATAGCCGAATAGGAGTAGCCAAACATAGCGGTAGAAATAAGGGTTGACGATACCACCCAGCCACCCTCTGACGATGACGATACCACCGATAGCCCATGGAGGATGAAGACGTCCGAGAAGAGCCGGCGATGCGCGATATGGTACACCGGAGGCTTTATCAAGGGTTGGCCAGGGCCAAGCTGCTTCGAACTAACAAACTTGCTATCTCGAGAATGGCAGGGAATTCAGGGCAAAGTTTCGTCATTGCGAAATGACACGAGTGGTCTTTATAGCGCGCCGCCGGCTGAGCATCCCCTATTGACAAAAGTGTCGCTAGCTGCTCTCGACCTCCTAGTCTCATCCCGTCGCTCGGCGATATTACCGAGACTGAGGGTCCGCGAAGACGAGGACTAGGTAGTCGTATGTGTATTTTGTTGGTTCCTTTGAGAGATGGCGCTACTGTCGGCACCGACTGTACATACTTGACCTCAAGATCCAAGGCGGACATTGAGCTTGATTGCCGTGGACTCGTCGCTGTGACAAAATTTAAGATGGCGAATCTTCCACTACGTCACACCTCAAGACTGTCTCATTGCTCATCATCGAAAAGTGATCCAATCGAAGAGCCTGATTGGACTGATCGTTATCTTGTAGTATGGTCCGCTCCAAAATTTTATTAAAATCATTTCCTGGATACGTTCGGTACGTCCAGTAATGTATCGTAGCTACGTTCAGGTTTCTAGGGATTTTATCTGCAGCCTTCTTCCTAGCTTATATCCAGACTTGCTAGCTGCTTTACGGGTTCCACAAGGTGATATTCGGATACGTGACCGTTACTGGATCACCCTTGAAATCTGGTTGACGTATATATATATATATATATATACACATATGTATTCGGATATACGTAGGAACGTATGGATTATTAGTATTGGCACTAAGGAGGAGGCTCGATCCGCCTCGAGGGACTCGTGGATTCTCTGGATGTTTCACATCCAGTGTTCCACCCTCGTATATAATATAACCACCTACGTGCTTACTGCATTGGAGCACCCTGTACATATGGGTATTTCCGAAGTGGCGAGTGCGAGGCGTGCGAAAGGAATCGGATAAGGGTCGAGTGAAGTGGAAGAAAAATTTGCGAGGATTAAAAAAAAAATTCATCGAATACATGAAATTCGCATATATTTTTTTTTCCACGTTCTTCATCTCACCAGCATTTGACGGCGTCGAATGAAAATTGAAAGGAGCATCGATTAACAATATTGGGCAATATTTGACGCCATCCCGACAGAAGAGCTACGCTTTATGTATAGATACGTATGGGAGTTTGAACGTGCGATTTTTTTTTTCCAAGTTCAAGGGTTGTAAATAGGGGGATGAAAAAAAAGTGAGGAACTAGGGGATGATCGGATTACCATCCGATATGCCGGAGAACGAGTTATGGGTGGATTATAATTAATCAGAGTATACAGACTTTTCGATTGACTCCTGACAGGAGCTACCCCTGGCTGTCGCTCAGCTCTCATCCCTTGGTAATCATCCCCCCCCCCCCCCCCCCGATAACTGATACCCCTACGCTCTCCGATGGCATTCCTCTTTATCTCTGTCTCTCTTTTCTTTCCAGCCTGTCTGATTCGCGAGCTAGTCAACTCTACGATGATAAAGCAAATAGATAATATCCGAACTTTAATTAAAAGTTGACGGCTGAGTGACATATTTGATTACCCGAGAATTTAATTAATCACTCGCTGGACCGAGCCTCGATAAGTCGCAGATTTGTATTTAAAATTATCTCCTTTTTCCGCTTTCATTATGGGGCACCAGCCACGACAAACAGCCCGCTAACGAGATTAATTAATTCGCGGAATTATTCGCACGGGAACATCTACACGCGTTCCCGCACACCATTCAACTGTGCTCCGGCACCGTTTACGACGGATCCAAGGTGCGCGAATAATTTTACCAAGATATTCCTATAAGCGATACAATGGCAATTAACGTCTCGCTGTGTCAAAACGGTCGATTGGCAACGCTTTTTGTGAAAACAGCCGTATGTAAAATCATAGCCGAAAGACTTGAGAATTTTTTTTCAACAGCTACAGTAATTAAGAGGAAAGATAAGTTTGGTATCATGGATACTGGAAAAAAAAAAAATAATAATAATTCAATTACCCGGTAGCAGTTCGCCCGGTACGAAAATAACGTTGAATTAATAAATTAAAAAAATGACACAGTTCGCGTGCTGCATGGGCGATTAATTAAATAACGCGGTAAAATCAATTAAACGCGTAAGCAGGTTCTTTGTACAATTTAACGATCGCGAGTCCTACTTGGTTAATGCAGCTGCAAGATCAGCGAGTCGTTCACGTGCGTACCCTAGCTCAAAGAAGAGATAGGTCACATGGCTAAACTGAGCCGTACCGCGAGTTTCTTACGATCATTAAAATCCTATGGTCCTGGCCGAAGAGAGGAACGGATAAAGGAAACGAAAAAAAAAGTCAAAATTCTTGGAAATTTCAAGGACCTCGTCACCGGTACCCTGGGTATCCAAGAGCAGCAGCAGGCTGATCGCGGAGCGATATTTCACGTCCTCCCACAATGTCGGCGTTTACCCTAATGGCACGGACAAAGGGCAAACAGTGCGCGTTGCCCTGTAGTCACGCGTGCATAATCGGCCGTGAGCCGAGCAAAGTCGAATCGTTCCGATCCAAGTCGAAGGGAGCCGACCTGCCCGATATGGTCTCGCCTTGTCGCATAATCTCCAGGCGGTATATGGTACACTGCTACCGGGACGTGTACGAAGACAGTAGGGAGTTACGAGGATGGTAATTGCTTTTGAAATCGTTTCTGGTCAGTAGGCACTGGTCGTACCAGGTACATAGATACGTGTCGAACCGATTTGGTTTCACGTGTGATCCGTACCGTAGGAGTGGCGCTGAGGTCGCTCGGGATCATTAGCCGAAGACGACTCGAAGTCATTTACATTAATGACATGGACAAAGCTTACGTAGGTTGAACGTACCTATATAGTCTTTTCTTGTGGTTTCATCCGTGCCGGATGATCCTGACGAAGATGGCGCTGCATACGCGAAGCCACATGGTCGACTAATCATGCGAAATAATTACGTTTTGTTTTGGCGGCGACCGCGCCGCCATTACCTGACGGACACTCGCTCGTCACGCGAGCTACCAGCACATGTGAGTCTCCGAGGATACGTGAAGGAGGCAGAAGAATGACAGGGCTGACAAGTGTGCGAGGGAGATGGAACGTCCGGGACGGCCGCTCTTGATGGGGTAGAGACCTGGGTCAGGTCTCTCTCTAGCGTCTCGGAAAAAGAGACTCTCGAGTTCTTGTTGGCGAGCCACACAGGGAGAACTTGAGGGGATCTCCATCAGTCCTCGTCACGCTGGCTCAAAATACCGTCATTTGCAATATTCGTGACTTGCCGTGGTGGCGCTGCGATCGCTATCACTCTCGCGTCTTCTGCTACCGGCAGCCACTGCGAGTCATTCGTTAGGTGCATTGAGAATCAGTGATGCCCGATCGATACTTTTCGCGCGGAGAATTATTCAATCGCAATAAAAAAAACAGTACAATGAACAGAAGAAAAAGAATCTAAAATTTGTCAAAACCGTTGTGGTAGTCGTAAAAAAAAAAAAATCAAAATCAATCATCGATTTCAGGAATTGAACCTCTCGCGTGTTACTTCGTAAAAAAATCGTGATCTATGCCCTTCGCGAAATCGTAAAGACTCACGCTCAACTATACAAGAATGATTGAAGGAATGAAAGAGATCGTGAAAATATGAAAGGGTGCTGAAACTCAGCGGCAGATCCTTTCAACGTGTACGGCAGGGGTAGAAAAGGTGAAATCAAAGTATCTCGGACCTCGAATCCCGGTACACGGAGCAACGTAGCCAGAGAGAGAGAGAGAGAGAGAGAGAGAGAGAGAGAGAGAGAGAGAGAGAGAGAGAGAGAGAGAGAGAGAGAGA
>JASANN010000004.1:1686064-1752554 GCA_031762395.1 Calameuta pygmaea | reverse complement strand
GAGAGAGAGAGAGAGAGAGAGAGAGAGAGAGAGAGAGAGAGAGAGAGAGAGAGAGACACAAGGCATACGGCACGAGAGAAAGAAGACGAGAGACAGAAGCACGAAGGGACGCGACGCGATAAGACGAGAGCCGCGTCAGCTTTCAGCGTGTTTCGCCGGGGCGTGGATCGTAAATCGCGGACCGCATAGCGCATCAGATATTTGGAGGGAGCGACTAAGAATTATGGCGGCGAGTCTCACAGGCAGACAGGGCCCGCTGCTCTATTGCCGCTCGCTGAAGGCAGAGCTTCGGTATATAACTTCAGGTATATCCAGTGCCAGTAAATTATACGCAAAGTGTACGCGAGGGCCCCCAAACCCCTCGGTCCGTCCCTGCCTTTGGATCCCGCCGTTCTCTGCCCCGCCAGGACCCTCCCCCCCCCCACCTTACCCTCCCATCACAACCGACCCCGAGCCACCCCCAGAGGCCGCGCCTGCCTCACGTACATCATTATGATTGATCGCTTCACCTTACTTTGTAATTAAAACTAGTTGCCATTGTGCCCAGCTCCGTGCTCGCTCGCTAGCAGTTCACATCCCTCTCGCTCTCTTGCGCCTCTTGCCCCTGCATTGCTCTCTCTCTCTCTCTCTCTCTCATTGTTGCGCTCTCGCTCACGGCTACCAGTATCGTCTCTGCATTTACATACACACAGCAGCAACCGGCAGCAACCGGCGGCAACCGGCAGCAAGCACCACCATCGCCATCACTGGCAACAGAAGCAAGCGTGCTGCGCCACGAGCGACCTATCACGGATCCCTCCTTCGGTCCTCGTTCCTCCGTTAACGTCCTCGGAGTTAATTCTCTCTGTCCCTCTTAACCCCTTGCAGCTCTCTCTCTCTCTCTCTCTCGGCATCTATGCCATATCCTTCTCGGTCGCCATCCTCATCCTACAAGACCTCCGAAGAGGGCTGGAGGACTCCACTTCCAACCCCCCCAACCCGTACCCTAGGTTATAGTAGTCCGTACCCTTCGAAGTCCCCCCCCCCTTCGCTCCTCTGAAGTCCCACCAACTTCCGAAGCCCGAACCACGTCCCAGCGCGCACCCCTGTCTCTTTCCGAGGCCATGCGTCATAGTTATCTATGCTTTTTGCTCGGAGACTGATTTAGAGCTGTCTAAGGACCGAGCCCTACGAAATTAAATAATTGCTAATTTATGGCGCAGATCGTGGCTCGATGCTAACGTTAAATTTAGAGGAACAACAGCCACGACGCGCGATAACGTTTTATGCACTATCTTTGTCTCTCTCTCTCTCTCTCTCTCTATCTATCTTCTGCGCACGCGCATATTTCGTCGAGGGTATTAGCTTTTTCAAATTGCTCCGTCTCTCTCGCTCTCTGTACCGCTTGGACGGCTTACACGTTACTCTGTCCTTCTTCTACTCATTTTTTTGATCATCGCCAAAGCTCCTTCGCTGCTGCCAACTTGATTTACGCTTAATGATTTCAATCGGCACCCTCGTGTCTCGGTCGCTTTCGGCCTGACACTTCGTGACCTCAGCACCTTCACGATAACGCGATAGGTATACCAAGCATGGAACTCTGGAGCAACGACGACCTGGTCGGGCAGCCTCATGGGCGGAGAACAGTCAGGTCCGGCGAGCCTGCAGGTTGCCGTGCTGTCCCAGGGCGCGAAGAAAAATTGAGTTTGCTTGACCCGACTGTACTACGTGAATCCGAAGAAGGAATTTTGCGACATTTTGCATATGTTTCGTCGACGATTCAAAGTTCTATGATTTAAAGAAATATTTTTTTCTGACAATGTTTTGTTTTTTCAAAATTGAAAATATCTATGTTTCATTCGTTTTCTTTTGCTAGGGTAAATACGTTATAACGTATGGACCCGTATCCTTCTTCGGTTCAGCATCCCGTCTCGTCTGATTCTGGATACAGAATGCTGCGCTCATAAAGTGCATCCTGCGCAGTGAAAACATTCCACACGTGCGTCCAGACGCAGGACGTTACTCCTCTACACGGGCTATGCAAATTAATGGTGACGCGGTTT
This sequence comes from Calameuta pygmaea, assembly GCA_031762395.1. Taxonomy (NCBI): domain Eukaryota; kingdom Metazoa; phylum Arthropoda; class Insecta; order Hymenoptera; family Cephidae; genus Calameuta; species Calameuta pygmaea. Next base: position 1,750,512 of record JASANN010000004.1, on the reverse strand, counting down.
AATTCGGCAATAAATAGGGGTCACCCTTGTGTCGGCCATTGGGCCATCACTCACTGTTCCTTTTTGTCCTTTACCTGGGAAAGCTTCAGATTTATTTGACGCGTTTCGACCATATTTATAGGTCCGGTTAGCGCGTGCGTGTGCGACATCGTGGCGGCTCAAAATCCAAAGCCTGTTTCTGTCACTGCTGGACACCTTGGAGCAACGACGCTATACGTCGTTACGTCGGTAAACGTCACGACGCCCGGTTCCCTATATCGAAAATCGACCGAACGTGACTGTTACGCGTTATCCCATTGGTCCATAGAAAAGGGACTGACGAATGAATTTACAAAAAAAAAGAAATGCTGTACTAACCCTGACGAAGCGACGCCCGTTATATTATTAGAGAAGCACGTTGGCCCCGACGCTCCGCTAATCCGTAAAAAATAAAATTTATCGTTTAAAAAGAAAAGAGGGCTATGGATATAAATCTCGGGTATTATAATGGGATCTGTCTATTATTAAAGAATGAGTGATTTAGGGTGAACCCAGAGTCAGCCCCCCCCCCCCCTGCCGAATGTGACGCCCCTGAGACTCAGAAACAAAATCGAACTTGATCGGCGTCTTCGCTCGCATAAAATCGGAACCTCATTATCCGGGTCAGCATCCTTCAAGGACGCTGGACCACTTTGTGGCTATGCAATTCAGGCTTTGCCTAACCCAAAATCAGATTACTCAACTCCAACGTACATTACTCATCCCTTGTACGTCTTATCAACGGTTACGTCCTAGTCCTTGTTCCGGGTTCAATAACTCTGTCCAATTCCATTCGTTCCTACCCTTCAATATCGTTACTCACAATACAGACCCATAAAGGGAATCCGTGGTTCACAGTTTCTTCATTCTCGCCCCAGTGGTAATCCTAGAAGGAATTGACTATCCTCCAACAGCTAAGGGTGGTTCGGATCCGTACGTTTCTCTGTCTAGCCATCCGTCCGTAGCTCTGTCTGTCTGTCTGTCTGTCTGTCCGACGGTCAGGCAGTGCCTGGATATTTACGACTGACCGACTCATTGCCGCGGCGAGTGAGCGAGCGGTCGCCACAAATCACGTCGAGAAAGCCGGCCTTTCTCCGCTCTGGGAAACGCCTGGCATTTTTCTCTGCCGGGGATAACTTTGACTTATTGGTGACAGCAGGAGAGGAGAGGAGAGAGGAGGAGAGTGCGATAGAACGAGTATAGGAGTAAAGGGAGGAACGAAATAGTGGGAAGGGAGAGGAGTGAAAGAAAAAAGAGAGTGGGGAAAGAAAAGAGAAAGAGAGAAAGTAAAAAAGAAGTGAGAAAGTAACGACGTTCTACAGGAAGAGACGTGGAGGAGCATGGAAAAGCATAGAGATGCTGGGCAAGCTGCGGAGGAGAGAAAAGTGATGGTCCTGCTGGTCCAGGATGGATAGAAAGGGATGCAGGGAGGAACCTGGTCCGGAATAGAATGGTTACTGGTGGCGCAGGGATCTCTGTAGAGGAACCCGGAAGAGAGGAGACCGTGTGCCGAGGTATAGTCAGGTTACGTATAGTGGGACCATGCCTGGTCTGAGTATCAGCTGCTTTCACGATAAATAACGTCATCCGGATGACGTACGACTGCCAGAAGGATGATCCGTCCCCGTGAGCAAATCGGCTGTGATGCTTCATCCTTCGGTGGAGACCCGAGCGAGCGTTCTTTCTGGATGGTCTAAATGAATCTAAAAAAAAATCCGAACGAGATTAGTGAAAGTTCAGCAGAGTCAAGGTACCGCTTCACCAGGTGACCTAGTCGGCGCATACAATCCAGAAATCCAGGGTATAATGTGCAGGAAGTTAACAGTGAGGAATGGCGCAATCGTCAACTCCCTATAACGTGGAACAAAGTGCAGACAGTAATAACAGTGCCGAAGTCGTAGTTCACGATGGCCCCGTAATGCCATTTGGATCTCTCGCTGGGTTGCCCGGGTACGTGTACCGGGTCTCCAGGATACGGCAGTGGATATGCCATCGTATAAATCACGACGGTATCTTCTGGCGCGGCGGCTCGCTCATCACGGTAGAGTTCTTGTCGCGCCTTAATAACGCCGGGCGTCTCTTCTGGTGCGTCCCGGGTCCGCCGTCGTATATAGTACCGAAGCGGATGCTGATCCAGAGCGCCACCCTTGCCGGTCGCAGCTAGCAAGCAGCCCCCCACCCGGCCCCCTTGTACCCGGAGGCAAACCCCTGCTCGGCTCGCTACAAATCCTGATTATACTCTGCAAGTGACGTTATACCGTAGGGGTGCGATGCCGGGTTGAAGTCTGGTTTTTGTTTCCCTCCTCATCTTCCTCTTCCTCATCTGCGAGGACCTCCTTTTCCTATGCTCACGGTACCGTTCGCGTCCTTGTTCTAGGCACGATCCTCCTTTTCTCTATCCCATGGCTGTCGGGGTGGGCAGCCGTTCTTCCTCCTCCACGAAAGCGCGTTCCTCTCATCTTTACCGGAGCGACTGACAGCCTGGACCGCGTAAATCAATTTTCAATTACAGCTTTAGTATATAGTAGCGAGGGTAGGTAGGTAGGTAGGTAGGTAGATAGGTAGGTAGGTACGCTGGTTAGGTAGATGCCTGTATATCCGATGTAGAGAAAGATGAGAGTATAGGAAGTCGAGATGAAGGAGCGAAGCAGTTTGAGTGAGGAGAGCTGGACCCAGAGAGAGAGGAGCACCGGGAGGCCGAGGACGCGAAGGAGGTTATGGTAGGCAAGGAGGGCTGGGAAAGAGGGCGCCCTGACTCGGCTCGGTGGGTACGTACGTATTATTATACTTCGCTACAGTCATATTTATAAATCAGCGATATAGCACGACGAGCGGAGACGGAGAGGGATGGAATTTATAGCTTCGTTCTCTTTCCTGCGTCCCACCCTTCCGTCCTCCCTATCGCACTCGCTGTGCTCCCTACTCCTTCGGCGTCCCTCTTTCAATCCCCCGGCCTAGGAACCAGCCTCCTCCGACCCCGAGACCCCTGACCGCTAGGCGTCGGCGTCGCCGTCACCGTCTCTGCGTCGTCCTCACTCTCACCCTCTTCTTGTCTCTCTCTCATTCTAACCAAGTCTCATGACTTCACTCTGACCCTCTCAGTCACTCTCTGCCTCTATACCCACCCCACCGATACCTCTGGCACTCTTCATTCTCTCTCTCTCTCTTGCTCTCTCCTCATCCTCTCGACGGAGAGTGCGCGGGCATACAAACTGCCAAGCCCGTACATATGAACTTAGGTCGACATTTTCCGTCCTCTTTGGCAATAAATCTGCGAGTCTTTTGAGCCGGGGGTTCCAGCAGGCCAGTGTTGGGGCTGGGGTGTACCAGAGGTCGCTCGTTCGCTAGCGGCCGCGTCACGGGAATGTATATAATTAGCAGCATTGTGCTTCCTCGGACAGATTTACGGGTCGTATCGCTACCGCGGCTGCATGCATAAGCGCGTTAAATAAGTATTTATCCGCCCCGGGGGATGATGCGAGCCACCGCTACGTTCAGTGATGGATAGATGCCCGAACCTCGAATATATTAAACGCTGCCCCACTCCAGCCCTCGACAACCTTCACCTTCCCAAACATCACCTTCGACCCTCAAGCGACACCCAGAGACTTGGCCCACCCTCCGACGCCTTTTACACAAACTGCATCCTGTTCAATTCGTAACCCCTTCCCGTCGCACATCCACCCTCATGCACTCGTGCACTTTGCCTATTCTGCGAGCTCTCTTTTTTTTTAGCTTGAAACACCCCTTTGTTTTTTTTCTCAGGAATGACTCTGTTTATTGGGGACTATTTCTTTTTTCATACGACGTATAGCTTTGTTTGGTAATTTCTTTGCACTTACGGTCAAAGCTTTTTCTTGAGGTAGTGTCGGGTCGACAACAATGCGCCAGGAGGTGGAAGCACCAGCTTGCAACACCGGTAGCGTGCATCTATCAACCGGTGATCGAACCATTTATCACCTGACTACCAGGCTGCGCTGTTGTCGCGCTACAACCCACTGCATAATGCGCGCCACACAATGAGGGAAGCGTGCGTGCTCGTTCACGGACACCTCGTGGGAGCGCGACTACGAATGCAATGTATTCTCGTTCTTATGTTACTACACTGATCTTGTCCAGGGCCACGTGTGTCTGGCTTCGCGTCAACTTTCAAAAGGGTTGACGGATGGTCGCTGCGGGATGGAAAAGACGACAGCCGGGCATCCATCGTGTTTTCATGAGACGGCAGCTACTCCCCTGCCGAGACCAGTTTCTCACCATCATCCCTCTCAGCTAGAGATGACCGCGTTCCTCCACTGTCAACTATCCAGGGTCCCTGGTATGACCTTTGACCCCCGTAAAAATTCGGAAGCACCCAGGTAGCCTGGAATGAACTCCATTCAACATCCTGACCCCGCCAGTAGCGCAGCTTCACTCTTATGAAGATAAAGGACACTTCGGCCACTCAGACGCCATATTAACGCCAGTGTTACTCTAATGGAGGTTTCGCGTATTGCGTTATATAACGGTAATCGTACCGGAAGTAGCTGACCAGCGACAGAATCCTGATAAGTCACCTGGACCATGGTTACCCTGAAAAAAGATACGTCTCTTTAGTCACCTATGCACGTTTCCAGAACGTCTGAAATTTCGCTGAAGGATGTAACATCTACCCTAACTAAAGGGTAGCAACACCATCTACCCTTCTTCTCACCCTCTTAACAGGTCGAACTACCATCAGTTTGTCTCATTTCCGGGATCCAATCTCTCGGCTAGGTGGTGGCACCCCTCATTCTCTCCGTCTCGCTCCCTTACTACGTCACTTCATCCCCCGTGATCCAACTCCTTCCACCCCAAGTCCCAACTCCTCTCCCTAGGCACACTAGCTAAACCCACCCCATTACCGGGCGGCACTTTACCGCTCTACCCAGCTCTGCTGGTATGTGCAAGCTCATGAGAGTCCCAGGGAGGGGATGACTAGCCTAACCCAACCCCTACGGAATGAAGTTAACTTTATCTCGCGCCGGCCGAAAGCGAGTCGCGCGATTCAGGACGAGCGCCAAGTGTATCGCGCGGCGAGTTTATGCGAAGCGCCATCCGAATTGCACCAAGTCGACTACTTGCCTCGGAGCCGAGACAACCCGAGAGTCGAAGGACTCGACGCTCCTGGTACTACTGCATGCTGCTTCTCTATCTAGCCAGAGTGACTCTGCCTAGGGTTCCTCAGTGTTGGCTCAAGCACACCGTGAAAACTTTCTCCATTTCCATCCTGGCCTTAAAGCCCATCTTTTGCGATATCTACTACTAAGAGCCGACAAGTTCTGCCCGATTACTTGGGGTTGCTCACTACCCTGGTAGAATAATATGATGGGGTTGTCCGATAGTTTTTTCTTCCACTTGCACAAGCAAATTTGTCGGTACCTAAAAATTTTCAATAAATTTTTATCAATGAATTTTATGATTTTTATACAATTTTTTTTTTTTTTTTTACAGACTTTTCTCCTCTTCCTCCATTTTATCTTTTTCCATTCCACATCTGTTGACAATCCCGCTGCACTCGCGAGTTTCCACGCACGCATCCACGGCATGTTCAATGGCGCGACGCGAGCGTTAAAATCAATAAATTACGAAGCAACGCATTAGTGCTGGTCGCACGATACTAATCAGCAAAATTTCCGTACGATAAATAAATGAGAACAGGATAGATAGGACCGATGCGCGCGACGCTAATGTCGATACGATGATACCGGCACTTCGACATGGCCCGCAGGTGCACGGGCGATTTCATAAATCTGAAAAGTCACAGCATTAAAAAAAAAAGAGATAAAAAAAGGCAAAAATCAAAAACGACACACAAAATATCATCCGCTTCTAATTATAAGAACAATCATAACAAATTACACCTAACGCACATTAATAATATCCACAATTACTCACGACTCTGTTTACGTCCACTTTTAGGTTAGGTCGACTTCTAAACCCCCAAGTCCCTCGATGTAAAGGCTAGAATCGGAATAACCATAGTGGCAAGAAGGTCGCATAGCTGCCAGGCCGAATGTAACGAGCCATCGTTTTATCTCTTTGCTATTATCTCCGCCAGGCCTGTTTCCAACGCACACTTATAAAAGCTCGATCGTCGCTCGTCGCCCGCGACGGATCTCAGCCGCTTCTATGTAATCTGTAATGCATATATATGTACATAAAGATATACATATATACACGTATACCAACGTATTATACGATATTGTATGAAATATCATTGAGGGATGGAGGCACAACAATACAATCCGAATACGAAACGTCATTCTCTTCTGCTTGGTTATACGAGACGCGACCATTCGTGCGTGACCATTCGGCCTCTCTTGGACTTTACATTTCTCCACTACGTGTCTGTCTATCCATACGTCTGTCTTTACCTTCATTCGTTCATCCTTAGTTGCGTATCGCTGTGTCTCCGGCGTTTAACGTTCTCCTCGCTGCTGTCTTCGTTCTCTTTCCCTACTGGCATCCTTTGGTAAGTTTTACGTCTCCCTTCGACTATTTAATCCTTTTCCTTCCTCTTCCTCTGTCACTTGTCTCTCTTTTATCCAATGTCTTCGTTCACAACACAACATAATTCAGGGTCGCCGCGCCAAGTCCGATCGTAAAACATCCGTTGACGAGACCTAACCTGCGCGACCCGTGCGGCGCGTCGGTTATGCGGCGGAATTGTGAACTAGAGGTATCGAGAGCGCTCGAAAAAGGCGCGGGAATCTAACTGACGTTTGATTTGAATTCAAAGTCGATTTGAATAAAAGAGAATCGCTTAAAGGGGACGGTGCAGACCTGATAGTCGAAAAATCATGGGATACTCGAATTATCGAGCAATGACGGCGGCGGCGTCTCTTGTATCCTTGATTGTTCTCTGAAATGAAATATATTGATTACCGTCACTCAATGAGGCTCCGCTCCTATCTCAGGGTACACATCTTATTCTCTTTTTCAACCGCTTTGGAATGACTTGCAGGTTCCGGGCTGTTTCGGTTCATCTGCGTACCTTGATGTCGCCGCTAGCGAACTGATCTCTCAAGACTCTCGTGGACCTGGAGCCGCGGTATATTACATACAGCTGTGTACTATGTTATTGTGAAAATATGTATTATGAAAATCATCACGCACCGTTGATCTCCAATGGATTTGGTGACAATGACGTCTTCTGTCACTTTTGTAAAATTTTTTTTTTTACGTAACTGTAACAAGTATAGCGATCATTAAATGACGACGGCGTGAGATCAGCCTTATTCCTCGTGTACTGCAACCACGTATATACTACTGGTGTGACGTTCAAAAACGAAAACGTAATCTTCCGACGAAAATGAAATTTGAAAAAATGCTGCATTGTTAGCGAGATAAAAAAATGGCGGTGCCAACGCGTCAACTGCTGTAGGGGCTGCCGGGACGTTTTTACGGGGTGAACTAATAGACTCCCACTCGCTCGCTCAACTCGGCACTTGTACACCCCCCCCCCCCCCTCTTGCCTCCCTTGACCTCATCCTTGCTATACCGACTCCTGTTAACCACTCTCTCTCTCTCTCTCTCTTTTTCTCTTATTTACTCTCTTGCTCTCTCTCTCTCTCTCTCTCTCTCTCTCTCTTTCTGTCTCTCTTACTCACCCTTGAACTCACTCTAGCGCGCGCAAATAAAAGTTTCCCGTGACCCGGCGACACCTGTTGAACCACGCTGGCCAACTCTGTTCCCAAAAAATCAGCAATTAGCTTATGAAACCTGTCCGTCAGCCGAATCGCGAAATATTCTCTTGCTACGGCACTGGAATACGTTGCTGGATTGACAGCTCGATCTGCGTATTTCGATGACTTTCATATGATACGGATTATCGAGATTGGCTGAAAATGATCAAAAATACATATTAAAAAATGCTTTACTTAATAACCATATGCAAATTATATTATTAGCTTCGATGCAAATTTGTTTTTTATATTTAAGTATTAGCAGATTTTATGGATTTTCTTAATTGGGAACTGCCGATCAGATCACTTGGGTGGTCGGGTTATTTTTAGAAATACATCATAAATTAATAGCTCTGTTAATTATATGTCAACAATGGTTAAGGTTTAGCATTGAAATTCCTGGATATTGATTGACACGAAGAAGAGGATTGACGGATAATCATTTCAAAGGGTTGATGAGTGATAGGGAGCATCAGGCATCCGTGGTGCTAATCCATGACGAATACGTCAGAATGACGTCACGTCCTCGCCGATATCATTTATATGGTTATCCGATTCACGGAAGTCCATATTGGATTGTGCGTAGCGTAATTTCAAATAATTTCGCAGGCATTGAAAACGTGACGTAATAAACTGCCCGTACGGTTATTATTATATTTATCATTTTAATTAGCCACTTCGGCTTCCAATAAAGCGCACCGGAGTCACATCAACATAAAAGGCATATAAATAAAAAAAAAAAAAAAGAAAAGGTTTCATCTCAACATTCCAATCATCCAATATCAACGTTCCCCGCATTACCATAAAATAAAAATCATTCGAAAACGTAATAACTTCCGGTTATCATTGAAATAACATCTCGCTCCCGACCTCACAAGACTCTCATCTAGATTCACGTTTCCCCGAACAAGCGCAAGGACATCGGTTTCATGGAAATTTACGATAACACACCCGGTAACCCCGGAGACAACGTCCAGCGTCTCAGTTATCTCAGAACAGGAAAGAAACTCGGCGTCGATCTCTATCACCCCCACGGATAGAAAATCGTCTTCTTCAGGGACGGCTGTAAGCACATCCGGTCAGTCCCCATAAATTAACAAGGATGGAATGTCCTTTCCGGAAAGTCCCTCGAAGCGCATCCCGGTTATCCCGGTTAAAACCTGGTAGAAGAATCAGACTGTCGTAAGTCCCTTCCGGGTAGTCCTCCCTCCCCTACTACCCCTCCACCCCCGCCCCACCCAGTACCACCCTCCCCTCATTCTCTCACGGAGGGATCCATCGAGCCTCGGCCACTTCCTGTCTCCTTCCTACACTACAACCACCCTCCCCCCCTCTTCATCCAATCCACAAAACTCCTCCGCAGCCTCCACAAGCTCCTACGGGAGGACCCACACCCCTTTCCGGGAGAGGGTATGTTTATTGCTCGAAGCTATCTCTTCTAGCGAGGGTGGCTGCCGCGTCACAGAGAGTCATTTTCATAATTTGGCCGTTCGTATTCTCGACGGCCGCGCGGCCCGAATCGAACAACAGCCAGAGGCCGCGGGCGCGGTGCGCCGAGGACGCGTTCCTCTACTCACTTTACTCTCTTGGCTCTTCCCTCCCCTCCATGTTGGAAACTCTTCTCCTACCACTTCACAGCCAAGTCACCCCCCCTGGCTCTCCCCCCTCCCTCCCCATCCGTTCCACGGTATATCCCTTCGTCTTGCTCCCCTTCGCACCGGATCTCACGTTATCGCAGACTCTCTGGCTCTTTTACGTAGGTAGGAATACTCTACCTAGCTCTATCTGAAACCTCTGCCGCTCTGATCCTCAGTTTTGAGGTCCTGAGCAGCTACCGAGGTACCTCTGTATCTGGAGTGTGCTAGTCTGCGGAGTCTATCTGGTACCACGGGGTCCTATAGATACCTTACCGGGTATACACTTGCGTCTCTACTTGGTGCTGGGAATGTATTGGCCTCTTCCAGGTACCTCGGAGTCATCGGTGGGACGAGGAGGAAAGCTGAGGAGAGGAAGGCAAGTCCAGCATGGCGCACCGACTGATCTGTGCCGACTGTCCAAGGATTGATGCCAGCCAATCAAGTGCCAGGGATACTTGGTACTTGCTTCGATGGCCGAACCGGCCATGTCGTCTCCGCCGAGTTCTCCAAAATGGCAGCGGTTGGTACTTGGCACACGCGAGCTCTGTTGCCGCAGGGTAGGGATTACGGGTGTCTTGAATAATTTATTGCTGAGCTTGCAATTGGGCTGGTGGTACGTAACGTGCTTGATGCGGATTGATGCTGGGGAATTTTTGTTTGTACAATGACGTCAGTTATACCGGTGGCATCCCTTGGTACAGTCACGCAAGATAATTTCATCAAGGCTGATCGTGCCTACCACGACGATTATTATCTCTTCTGGCACGTATGAGGCGCATCGGCAATTAGCAGGTGCGCGTCCATATAGAGATTCGTGGTGCGCAGCCGGTGAAGTAACGACGACTGGATGGAAGGTCGGTAACGCTAGTTAGAGTTAACTGGCTGCGTCAACTTTGTCTCAGGGAGTGTGCATCATCAGAACCCCTCCACTATATTAACCCTAATGGCTCGCGAGGATATAAAGCACATCCCGCGCATACACTAACTCGTTATTATTGCCGCATAAATAACGTGATAATCCTGCAGCCACGATGGGGTACGCTTTTGCTGGAGGGAGTCTTCCTCCAGAGTCCTACCTACCCCCTGGACGTGTAAAGGCGAACCCAGGACTCTGGATACTCCGCCTAGTGGCTTTTCCACTAGTCACTCTTAACTTACACCCAGTTCATCCTGGATAACCATTCGTCCATCCAAATGACCGATTTGACTATGGATATCTGAAGAACTTTAAGAACCATGTGCAAGCTCAGGTGACCTCGGACTGTCCTCTGCGGTAACATTTGAGAGTCTGGCTCTTGAGGGGGACGCAGGGTCTAAGGGATGCAAGTTAGAGTGAAAGAGGATGAAATTTAGAGAGAGAGTCGGAGAAAGCTGGCTGGCTGGTTGGCTGGCTGACTAGATGGCTGGCTGGCTGGCTGGCTCGGCTGGCAGGCGGCAGGGCGTGCGTCAATAAGCGTCCATCAGCCGTAATGGCAGTGAGCGCCACCTCGGATGCATTTAGATGGCTGTTTAGCCCCGGTTGTCTCGGTGTGGCCTGAAACTCTTCCCCTCCCCCCCCCCCCCCGCCGCCCCACCATCACCAGATCTACCCTCTTCGTGTACCTCGCTTACGCTCGAACCCCCGTTTCCTTCTTCAGCCCCTAAACCTCCTGGCCATCAGCGTTCACCGTCATCCCGTCAGGGTATCCGTCCTGGTTGCTGCCCTTCTGGACCACCCCTTGTACACACCCTTTGCGTTCCTTCTTTCTCTTCTTATTATGCTCCTTTGTAGCTACCGATGCCACGGGGACGTTTGCTGTCGAGTAATTAGACGGTCCGCTTCCCGTTTTACCGCCTTTTAATTAATTTGTATAAATTGTCTCAGTAGCACCAGCTCTTCTTATCTCTGTATGCATCTCGGCGGCGACGCCTTTGTTTTTATGCTCGTGAGAGAGAGAGAGAGAGGGAGAGACCCAAAGAAAAAGTAAATGCCAAGCAGCAGAGGAGAGATTGAGAAGTGCTGAATAAAAATAAAGTAAAAGTGATATCCGCCTCGAGAACGACCCCTGTTATCTACCCCACCCGAGAAATGCAGAAAGGTCACTCGTACAAGAATTCAAGAGAATTCGTGAACCATCGAAAAAAAAAAGAAAGTACTTTGAAAAGAAAAACATCAAATTCAAAGTACCGGGTGAATTCAAAATTTGGACAGTAATTCGAAAATTGAAATAACGGATATCCGGCGCTACGATCTTCATCGACAGCGGTAGCAAGAATTGCCACCAGAGAACAGGGGCGCTGCGCGTAATGCAGAACGACGCGCAAAGTGCAGGCTGGACGTTAAGACGGTAAATTAAGTAAACCCGAGGGTTGGGCGAATGCCTGTACGGCTGAATAAAATTGTATAACTGGATAACCAAGAGAGTCAAGTATCCCCATGATTCCCGCGAAGTACGGTATGCAAAAAGGACGGACCGCCACGGATTAAGGACATTATTAACAGCATCGCGGGCCCATACGGCTCGACATACTTATGTCCGGCGGAATGCTCGACGATAAATACACGCCGAGGGGAGCATTTAAATAAAATAAGCATTTTATGTTACGATCCCCGATTGAAGCCGATCGTAGGCAGAGCCTTACACGTAGGATAGGGACGAGGGCAGCAAGATGGTTGTGCTCGGCCCTCTCGCTCACTCGCGCCGATACCTCAGTTCGTTGCTCGCTGCCTTCGGATCGTCGGATCGTCGTTCGAGACGGCCCGGACACACCTAATGGTAATGATCCGTTCGAACCTAATGGTATTTACATTTACTAGAAATCAATGGGGGAATACGAAAACACAATTATAAATCACAAGGAGGCGAGCTGGAACTCTCCTGGAGAAGAGCCCAGGAGATAAGGCCGAGGCTAATGAATGCTGACGTGCCGCCCTGATCCGACCAGAAGAGAAAGAGAGAGAAATGATCCCGAACTGACCCCCCCCCCTCTCTCTCTCTCTCTCTCTCTCTCTCTGACCCTCACAATTCAATACCACAGTATGCGTGCGTACGTGTCTCGGCTACTCACAATCGGAGTGAGTGCGTGGCTGCTTGTCTCAGTTTTACCGTAGGGCTGGAGCCAGAGGGAACCAAGCAGCCGGCCAGGCATACGAGTTTAGTTAGTATACCTTGAAGTAAATGTAGGCCGTAATGTATGCCGTTGACACGGCCGCCCTGCTCGACGCCATCGCCAACACTAAACAACCTGATGGACCGCGATATCCTGCCACCGCCGTGTCACCAGGATAATTTCTTCGCTCCTTTGGCTAATGGTTCAAAATTGGTTTCCTATGGGTTGAGGATGATAATAATAATTTTTTTTTACAAAAATTCACCCTTGCGTACAAACGTTCCTTGCCAGTCTCTGGCACTCGGCACCGAGTCCAGAGTCACTCCCTTACGGCGGTGGTGGAAATTATGAAAAAGAACAAAGGAATCCTCGCGGAGGAGGATGTAGCCGCGCGCTCTGTTGGCGAATCAGGAAATTTTCATTCTCCGCCCGATATCAGCCCTCGATACTTGAAATACAGGCAAGTGTGGAAGTGTGTGCGGCAGACTGCGCCATAGGAACAAAATATTAGACAAGAGGTCTACGGGTTGGAAGCTATTGGATGGGCAGCGTAGCTCGAGCTCGGAAGGACCGTGGGGAGGCGGATGGATACAACAAAGTTGTGGCTGCAGCGATGATTTAGTCCTGGCCTTAATGGAGCTATAAATACTAGCTTTTCGATATAGGAGGATGAGGATACGGCTTTCTCGTACCTAGCGGATACCTAACCTAACCTATATGGATTTGCGGATATGAAAGCTAGGATCCGCGAAAATATTCTTACTTTGATCCTATTCAGAAATTTTATTCTGGTACCTTTGTGCTTGATTTTGTAGCCGTGAATCTTTTTATTTTTTTTTTAATTTTCGGATTTTCCAATTTTTTCGAGACGATTTTCGAAATTATCATTTTTATCGATTGCCTGATATCGGTATCAACCCCTCCAGCAACTTCATCCGACGGACCCTTCTTCGTGTGGAGAAGCTTCGCTAGCGCAAACATTCGCACTTATCTTCTTGCCCGTAAATATTGCTCATAGAATATTACAGGGCCATAGATCTCCAAGCCGGTGCACTAGGTGCCCGTTGTCCCCGTGACGTAGAGCTTCGCGTCGCTGGCTTCGAACCTTTATCAAATAAACGGCCTGTATAATCACCGGCGCCTCTTCTTTCTCGCTTCGCGTCGTTCGCAATTTCGATGTATTGATTTTTCGTCGATGCCTCGATTCTGCGATGCAAATACGCCTTGAACTGCTGCACTTAGATATGGAGGTCGTTACAATTAAAAAATTAGGCTCACATACTCGTAGATAAAATTATTAAAAAAAAATAATAAAAGCCAACCGTCAACAAATCACTTAGCTCTTATTTATAGCCAGATAGTGACGAATGAAAAACTAATATAACCGCCAATACGCATAATTTATTGCGAGTTCCTATAACGAATTTCATTAATTCATTTCGAACGCGATTAACGCTCAACCATCCACGATATCCGTCATGAATAATATAAAACCCGTAAATATTTGGAAAAAGCATTAATGCGCATGCGCGATTGCCAGTGCGCATATGCAACGCGCATCACTTTCATAAGAGTACATACGGGTTACTGCGCATGCTCCGAGGAGTCCGCTCGCTATCGGCTCTATTTAAATACACGTCAGACCAGTGAGTTATAGGACAGGCCGCGTGATTTGTGACGAACTCGCTCTCCCATTAATTACCGCAGCATCTTTCCTCGCCCTTACCTTACCTTACCTTACGTTGCCTGACTTGCCTGACTCGACTGACTTACCATCGCTCCGCGCGCCACAGATTTTTAATCTCTCCATTAATTGCTGCCCTCGTCGTATCCCACCCTCCCTGAAGTAGGGCCCTGTCGAACTCGACTCCCTGCTCCACCTCCTTGACCCCCCCCCCCGCCCCGGTGCCCTCGTACCCCCGAGCCAACCCCCTCGCCCACTGGAAAGTCAGATTGGAAATACGTCCGTACATGATGAACCGCGCGACCGTGGCGCGCTCTACCGAGAAATCCATGTAGTTCCACAAGCAGACTGGGAAGCGCTTCGTGTCAATGGCGCGGGCAATTTGTTATAAAGTTTTATCGCCTGATCTCATAGCGGCTGGCTAATCGTTAGAGTTTAATAATTATGGTCGACGAGTCACCGACTATGCAATACCTTCACCAGCCCTGGCCTCGGGATGCAGTTTAGAGTTTAAATAAGCACGTAACCCATATATCGGCACCTACGTGTGGCAGATCTTACGTATTAGCCAACGGATTAAAGTTCATACATAAAAGGCGGGATATTTGAAATGATTCAGGGAACTGAAGTTAGGTTCAAGATAGGAGAGATAGTGAATATCGCTTACTTGGAGAGAACTCGCGATACCCACGGACATGGACAATAGTGAATAAGTCGAGGCAATCCGTAGGCGGGCGGACGTGAGATAACGCGGTCCCGCCCGACACACATCCATCCTGAACGGAGTCTGTAATTATCCGCGTCCAGGAGATCGTATATAGAGGAACGTGGAGAGCGGCATCGTGCATACCGGAGGGATCGGTGTGAGCGGAGTGGAGGTGACCGTGCCTGGTGTATCCTCCCTCACTTGGCGAGGTGAACATAAATTCAGACTCGGTAGCCTCCCCCAGGTCCGGACCCTCTCCTACGCGAGTGAACTAGCCGTCCGCACCCTCTTGGAAAATACCATGAGGCGTACCATTCGAAAAAGTAACCGGGCCGTACAAGCAACCTCAGGGCTGACGTCGCGAGGGTCCATGGAGTTGTCCTGTCATCCAGGAGAATTCAGTCGGGTCCCCAGGTGTCCAGATCCTCCAATGACCGTTGAACAGGACAAGCTTTTTCCAATAGATGATTTCCGGCTAGTTCACGCTCTACCCAAGAGATGGCAAACTCGATCAACGATCAATCCTGAGCCGGGCGCGATTATTTCACGTCAGTTTAATTAGCACGCGGCGCCGGTACACCCGATAAAACTCAGCTGAGAGAAGCGGCCTAGCGGCTGCTATCTCACGGGAATCTGATTTATGGCAAGTGACCGTGTATACCTCAGCGGAGGGGACCGAACGGTACGTCCTCGTCTGCGTCCACGTCCAGGTCCACCGCGTCCACGTCGAAGGTGGTGGGGTCGTCTATATACTTGACTCCCCTGTTCCTGGCTCAATGTCAGAGAGTGGCGAATGGCGTGCGCCCAGCGGTTGCATCGCGACAGCCGTGTGTCACTGTGAGGTTCAGTGGAGGCTACTCGAGAGAGGCCCCCAGGTCGGTGACCTCCTCGTCACCTCATCGTTGGCTTCGTTGACCACGGGGCCTTCTGGGACCCAGGCGCACGCTGATATTCATTTCCCTGCACGCTTTGAGAACACACTGTTTGACCGTCACGGGAGCATCGGACTTGGCACACTTACCGGGTCCTCTGCTCCTCTGGTGTTGTACCGGATGCTCGACCTGATGAGCATCCTCGTGGTGCGGACACGATAGTTGCAAGTGCACTGTATCCCTACACCGACACTTAGGTACGTGGTAACAGCTGTAATTACCCGTAGTCCTTCGACTCTCAAGTAGCGGATAACTGGTTGCTGACGATGGAATTTTCGCGATGGCAAACGAGGCGTCGCGACGGAGACGCTCGCGAAATCAGGTGTTTCTGTCGTGTAACGACAAAAAAATATATACGTTAGAGAAATTATTTCTGACATTTATACTTATCATCTTTTTTTTTTCACATACAACAATAGTCGGGTCACGTGATCACGCGTAAAGATCATTGAACCGTATTATAGACCTAAGCTTTTCCCTGCTGGAAACGCATGATCAAGTTTCTTTATGTTTTTTAACTCGCGCCTTATTCACGATCGGCCCCCACGCAACCATAACCTATACTCGTAATTATGTCGGGCATGAATTTATTAATCGACTCGCCATTCCTGCCTCTCGATGAACCGATGACTGTTGGACGTTAACGAGGTTTGCGCTGGACCCAGCCTCATCTGCACTGATCCAAATAACATCTCACGATCGCAATACCATAAATTCCATAACTTCTAGATCAAATACGACGGATCGGCCAGACTGAAACTCCCTCGGTCACCCAGTAACCTCAGAGTCGCCATCTCTCGGACAGCTCGAGAAACTCGGAACTCCTTGAGAATCAATGTGGCATAACGAGAGACAGACACGCGACGTTGAAGATACCCACGCTTTAATCTCTATGCTGAAACTTCTTTTAGAAAAAAAAACGGAAACGATCAATTGCCAACTTACAGAAACAAAATGGACTCTCATTTGTTACAAAAAAAAAATTCAAATTTTAATCATTCAAATTTTGCCGCGATAAAAAATTAATTTAAATTCATTCGATAAAAATGAACGTTTCTCAGCAGTTAGAAGTGTATTTTTTTTTTTTTTTAAATAAAGTAACCACTTTGCGACCTTCTTTCCTAGAAGGTCTTGACAGGTTGCATACATCCAGGCGCCGTGCAAAGTAACCGAACAGGTCGCAGCTGTACCGTGGACGTTGCGTTAGCTGACTGAGACGTCACTCCCCACCCTAAGCCTGCACGCCGTGAGCATAACCCTCCTACCTAGGGAGTTCAGAGGATCCTCGCGAGAGGGAGGGCAATTTGTCGAGAGAGCGGAGGATGCGATGCGTATCTTACGCCGCGCCTCCGTCTACGGTCTACGTAATGCGTTCGCATCCCTCATCCACACACCAGGGCGGACGCGAAGTGGATGCATTTCACTTTGAGGGTGACCCTAACCTGGGTCAAGGTAATTTAGGTTAACAATAAGAACCACTGAAAGATCAATAAACCCGAAGCAAATGTCAAATATTTGGGATAATTAAAAAAATTAATTATTTACCAGCACAGAAGTCAAGCCGACAAGTAGACCGAAGAAATCTTCAAGATGGCAAATCCTCGAGATAAAAGAGGACAGAGTTAAGATAAACAGCGATGGCGGTGTCTGGACTTAACCTCCCTTTTAGCGCTTGTGCGTAGCGTTTAAGGAAATAAAATGACGTAGGAAGGAAATAAAAAAGAAATGAGATACGAGTAAAGAAGGAAATATAAAAATATGTAAAAAAAAAAATAATAAAAATAAAAAATAAAAAAGACGCTTGTCAAACGCGCCGTGCCGCGGATATAATAAAGATGGCGATATAGGAGTCATAATGTAGTGGTGTGCCAGTGCGGTGCAGTGGTGCATTCCGGCGCTCCCACGAGGACGCTCGCCGTCAGCCTCTCACTCACGGTCGGGCGAGACAAGCCCTTACTAATGGAGGAAATAAATTTCGGATTAAATCGTAGCCCGGCTACTTTATAAGGCTGCTCGCGCGGAGGAGCATGTGACGCCGTGGGCCCGGCTGACATCGGACGCTCCGCCATATTATATTCTAACCGACGCCGCTTCCACACATCTACCAAGAACCTGGCACCCCTTCGATATCCCGGTACCACGTACCTACTGTCTTACCAGAGGCGTCCCGACGCCCGAATATAATTTAAAATATATTCACCTCCATCCGAGCCCTGTACAGTCGTTCGCCATCGGGCTAACCTCTCTGCGGTAAATAATCGCTCCTCCATGTTGATCAATCGGATCCTAATGCATCCAAGGATTGGAAAGATCTGGCAAATAATCTGATGGATCTGCAGGATAATAAAAGTGAAGTAAAGTAAAGAGAGCGTCTATAAAGAAGGATCACAAGGATGAGGAAGAGAAGAGAAAAGAAAGAGTGAGGAGGGGTGACTGGGGAGGAGGCGGAGGTGGGGGTTCGTAGGAGAGGAGGGAGGCGATGGCGGAGGTGGAGGAGAAGGAGGGACCACGCTGTGCTGTCCCCCATAAATCTATCAGCCGCGGTTGTATAAATACGACTCAATGAGGCGGCCGTGAATCACCCTGACGGGCTTCATAAGTCCCGGGAGTTTATTAAACCGGCGGGCATTTCTCATGTCGGGGATAAGATCAATACGGCCGCGCAACACTGCGCTATCCTTCCAGGCTTGTAGACCTAAATAATAACGTAAATAATACCAAATAATCACACGATACGCCGCCCTCGAGCCTGGACCAGACAGACGATAGAAGCGGAGGAGTAACCAGTGTCCCAAGTCTTTGGGGCTCGGGGACTGAGAAGATCTTGAGCTTCCAAGTGCTCGGATATCTGGCCAGAGTCTTCGGTCTGTATAGGTATAGCCAGGGTCCAGGATAATATGTAATTTATGGTCGAGGAGATATACCATATGCTGTTGACCCAATCCTAACCTGCATAAAGGAGGTTGGGACTCAAAACATATATATATAGGGCATTGGTCATGACTCGCGTAGAATCCGTGTATAATTGTGCGTACGCGATTCGTATGGGTGGTTTTCATGAAAATTGGCAAAATCATAATTTCAATGTAGCCTGCGACCGTTTGAAAATCCAATCGAATTTCGATTGGCCGTGGCAGCAGCGTTCCCGTACACGTTAGCCTATTTCAAGCCGATTATCTACTCGGCAGCATCGGTAAAGTTATGATTTAGTATTTTCCGCGCCGTTAATTTATTGCCAAGCCTACCACGTTACGGTTAAACATAGTTCATTACCGCAAGCTGTAATTAAAGCATATAATAACAAGTCATAACCCTCGAGGGCTCCGGTCTTGTAAATCTTCCGGCCGACAACCCTGCCCGCCTGGCAGCTTCTCCTCCGCCGACAACCCCCTGTGTCTCGGCCAAGAGTCTAAGGGCACGTCAACCCGATGAACTCATCCTCCCGATGACAACCTGCGCGCGCACTTCCGGATGCTCCTGTATCACGTTCCGACTTCCAGAACCGAGCTTGCTGGTATCAAGATCACGATCGGGCACCTGGACCAGGGTCCCAGCACATAACTGACCCAAGACTTCATCCAGACTGCCGAACTTGGGTCTCTGAGGTTGCACGCGGGCATCCTAATTCACCTGGTACCGATGAACCTATATGGGTAAGGGTCTGAAGTATGGGTATGTGGAGGTGGCAGCCAGGCAACCGGGCAGGGTTGCTACGAGTTCAGTTGATGGTATGAGGAGTAGATGGAGGTTGAATGTTTCTTCTAGCAGCCCGCCGCGCGATTTATGGAGCGAAGTGACGGGAGGTGTTTATTGTGCAGCATCTGTTACGTTACTCTCTGCTCTCTCTGCTTCCAAGAGCTGTCCTACTCTCTTTCACGCTTACTTCTATCCTCTCGTTTGGTACTGTTCGCTCTCCCACTCTCTCTCTCTCTCTCTC
Source organism: Calameuta pygmaea (assembly GCA_031762395.1). Classification (NCBI taxonomy): domain Eukaryota; kingdom Metazoa; phylum Arthropoda; class Insecta; order Hymenoptera; family Cephidae; genus Calameuta; species Calameuta pygmaea. Next base: position 1,730,802 of record JASANN010000004.1, on the reverse strand, counting down.
TCTCTCTTCCTCACCGTTCACTATGTTCCACGCTACACTCACAGGTTTCACGCCAGCCCGCCATCATACATACAACAGACGCCCTCGATTTATAGTTTTGAATTAGACGAAGTAAGAAAGGTCCCGAGCGTTGCTGTATAAATTTTCGTCGGGGCGGGGGGAGAGGAGGGGGGGGGGGACGCGGCCGTTGCTTCGCGATATCTCAAACCAACCCCCCCAACTCACCGGGCATGAAGGAACGAGGATATTCCTGGTAGCTGCCAGCAGCCCTTAGGACATTACGATATGTATATATATATATATATATACATATGCAATGTATGTACACAGGGGTTGCTGAGTACTCGTAGATGCAATAGATGGAAAATTCATATGAACAGCCTTAAAGATTCTACCCGTGGAAGTGGGTCGAACGACGGTAATTTGAAATTAATATAAATTACGACAGCAGGCCTCCGATGTTAATCTTTAACATTTAAATGCACCAGACGAGTCGTTCCTACTTAACGTCTCAAGTTATGGACCCGACGTCATTGTTAACTGGCCATTCGTCGCGGCTCGACTCGCCGAGAGTTTCAATGTGGAACGACGAGAGGTGGATCAGCGACGTCGCTATAAACCCTCTGGAATTTCACTCCTCGTCACTCTTAACCTTGTTTCACTGTACTTCGGCCAGCTTCGCTTTACTCTCTTTTTTCTTAATCCTGCTGTCTCACTCTGTCACTCTGTCGCTTTCTTGCTCTGCATGTCCGACCTACTTTGCGTTCTTTATCATCGACGCCACCACGTGACGACACTCGTAGAGACCAGATACACTGTGTCGTACACCATGCGTACTGGTAGACTCTGCCATTAATCATAAAAAGTGAACATCGATCGGTGCTAGGAAAATTTTTATCGACAGATCAATTATGTAATGATCGCGCTTGATAAGTATGTAGAATTGCATAACCCGAGAGAATGAGATAAAATACGCGATGAGTCGATCCAGTCGAGAATATCAAGCTCGCAGGTCGGAATATCGGTACAGAGCGATTCACATGTGGGCACGCATGGAAGCGAAAGGGCAAATGCTGCCGTCTGTTCGGGCGGCACTTGCAAAGAGCGAGCCTCTGCACGAGGTGCACGTGGTATACAAGCATGTATATAGGTATACGTAATACACGTAGGAGTGGCACACCAGGCCGATTGAGTACGTGGAAGTTAGCGCCGACTGGAAGGGTCACGTATGAGTTCAGCAGGAGTGACAATGGGCAGGATGGCAAGGAGAGTAGCTGGCCCAAAGGTAGAAGAAGGGTGCAGAGAGAGAGAGAGAGAGAGAGAGAGAGAGAGAGAGAGAGAGAGAGAGAGAGAGAGAGGCACATCATATGTGTCGCGTCAAGTGCAGGCCGTGACGTCAGCGACAGCCAACAAAGAGCCACGCGAGATCCAAGAAGAGGGAGGGCTGGGGGCAGTGGGAGAGGATCGTGGGGGGGTGGGAGTGAGACGGAAAGTGGGAAAGGGAGGGAGATACGAGAGGGAGAGATGTCACTCACTCACTCTGTGTCACTTACACAAACAGACGTACATCACGGGCAGGCAGGCAGCTAGCTACGTGTTCCCTTTTATGTTCCCACACGCGCGTTCGCATAAACCTGTCAGTCTCGTGTCACGAGCAGCGCAGTCATTCAATGTCGCCGGCAGCGTAGTCTACTGCCTACTACACCTACTCTCTTCCCTGGTAGACCCTGCGGTTCGAACTACTTCGTGTTTCTGGGTCCGTTCGGCTGATTTCGCGGACGGCCGAAAGGTTTGGAGTATTTTTCGAAAATTCTTTGACTCTTTTTTTTTTGGCAGAGCAGCAGAGTCAGAATGGTTTTTGTAGCGGAGGGAAGTCACCGTTTTTTGGATATTTTTTTTTCTCGAGTCCCTATTCGCAAGGCCACTTCTCTTTATGAGATATGAAAATGAGAGGGTTCCTTGTAATAAAAGTGATCTAGAGGACAGCCAACTCCGAGTTTTGCCGGTGGAGGCGCCACAAGTCACTCGTCAGCTTTACGTGGAAACGTCCATCATTCTCTATGACGTACTTCATTGCCTCGTGGCGGAAACGCGTTCGTTTTCCACGATCTCTCTCTTGCTCTCTCTCTCTCTCTCTCTGACATTTACCCTTAGTTTATAGTCGGCCTCACTCTAATCTCCCTCACCACTTCTGTCCTCCTTCTCGCAGTTCCACTCTCTTCTCAGGAATATCCTTGGGTTCTTGGCTTATACACTAGAACGTCCTGTGCGACGTCCACCCTTTACTCAAGGCGGTACCTACCCCTTGAGTGATGTACGATTTTATTTCCCAGCACTCCAGAGCTACGAGGACGAGCCATCTAGCACCCTGAACGAAAACTTCTTGCGAACCTTCTACGAGGTTATTCCTTTTCGTTGGTGAGTCCTGCTACAGAATTTTCTATTTTGTTGTTATCCTCCAAGATGGAGAATGGGACATCAGGAACTCTTTTTGCCTACCCGGTCAAGACCTGAAGGATAATACCAAACCGTTAGGAATTTACGCGGAAAAGTGAAATATCCTTCGTGTAAGACACGAGCCCCAGGAAAAGTTCCTGATGTCTGACTTGGCAGAAGGGCCGGGGGGAAACGTGGGCGCAGATAAATCGGCTTTGCCACGAGCAGCTTGCGCGAACGTGTCTCTATTATACAGAAGCGTCCCGGCACCCAGCGCCTTTTTCACTGTGTCAAGGTTCAACCGAAAGTCAAGATATTCCTATGTGATCGTCTTGCGCAGTCTCGAATTACAACCTGGCTGATCGGGCTCGGTGAACTCTTTTAGCCTCTTGAAATCAATCTCAAGGAAGTTACGTCATGATCAATCCGAACCCCGAGAAGACCATCTGGCATCTCTCCGATCTCTGGTCCAGCCGACTGCGACAGGTCTATAAAGCATAGCAAGCAATTTCCTGACTTTTCATTGATCTTTGAAGAAGGACCAGGTCCCGCGAGTCGCTGCGTAATGAAGTGACACCCGCGATCGTCTGCCTTCGCATGGCGTCGGGACGCGAGGCGTCGCCGTGCAAAGAGATTCACTCGGGCCAGGATCGAGGCAATTAGCCGAGTAAAGTTTTCAACGAGCCGTGCTCCTACGAAATCATCAAGCGACTCTTGACACACTTAGTGGCCTTCCTGTCGTTGGCTTCGCCAGGCTGGCGTTTGAAGCCGGTACTATTTTTGCTACGGCAGCGGATGACCGGACAGGTGACAGCCGAAAATACGACAGTTCGATCTGGTCACTTGTCCACGTGTCGTGTTAAGAAATAAAACTCGGCCGGAGGCCTCTGATTCCAGTTTTCAGTTTGACTCTGGGTTTGGCTCTACTGCATCTGCCAGACCAGGTTCCTCCTCCTCTTCTGCCAACTCTCTCTTCTTCTTCTTCTTCTTCTTCTTCTTCTACGTGTCAGAGCGCACCACGGTATATTTACCGCCCTCTGTCGCAGAGTGGATCTTGTTTGTATCACACCGCCACTCTGGACCAACTTGCTTGCTTGCTCTGTTGCCTGCCTGCCTGCCTGCCTGCCTGCCTGCCCTCCAAAACTGTCTCGCCGGGACAATTTATGTTTCCTCCGGCAGCGGATTGATCCCTTTTTGTTGTCGGATGTGTGGCGCCCTCACCTCGCACACGCGAGACGCCTCCTTCGAGAGAAGGAGATCGAGAGTGACGTATAAAGAGGACGGGAGGATGCTGAGGATGGGTGGGTGGGTTGAGAGGGAGAAGAAAAAAAATAAAAACTTCAGTATCGACCCACGCCAAGTAATCCGATCAAGTGGTTCAAGTAAGAGAACTGTCGTTCCTCGATAACGATCCACGTATCGATCACGATTTATTGCTCATTTATTATCATACTTTGTTTCAATGTTTCTTTACCAAAAATTCCCCCCCCCCCCCCCCCAATACGTCATACCAATTCCTTTCAACAACGTCCCTTAGCACCGTCAAGGATTAAGGTGAGTAATACGGTCGCGACGCTGCTCTATTTTGTAGCCGCCGCGGAAGAGGCTGTCCCGAGTTATGAATTCGTGAGTGAAACAGGCTGTTTTACAAGTTCCAGCAAAAAGTGATTTATTCTTCGGCGCCCGGACCGAAAATACATGTCGGCAGTGAGAACGCGCTATCTCCCACCTAGCTATCTGTTTTTCTAAGGATTCCACTCAATTTATGTTTCCTCTTGTGGATCGGATTGATCCCCATCTAGAAGATGGTGCCTGATATAGGATCTCTTATTGGAGGCTAAGGCCAGTCGGACAGTCACTGTGCCAACTCGATCAAAGATCTGATCCCACGTGACGTAACGTCAGATTAAAAAAAAACAAGGCTCTCAAGGTCACTTTTCAAAATAACTGTAAAAATATAAAATTTTCTAAACAATATGACATTTTATAATTCTCATCATCCGAGCACGTGCCAGCTGCCTCTTCGGGTCGGCTCTATCTTGACGGCGAGGCTGGTCGCGCAGCTCGAGCGCATTTGTAAATGCGGCACGTTCGGCTTTTAAACCTATCTCCATGACACGCAGCCAGGCCTGCACTTTCGAGTTACGATCTCGCGCGTTTCGATAAATGCTAAACACGAACACGTGAGCTTTCTCGCTGTGAGACACACTTTATTGCCCAGGATTCGCATCAAGCCCACACCGATACCGATTTGCCCGGTCGTGGCGTAAGTGCACGTACGTATATACGACAGAGCGACCTGGTATTTGCATACGCGACTCTAGGTAACTTCTTAAAGCGCAGGAACAGTCTTTTTGGCCGAAGTGACGTGGAGAGCTAATTTTTCTTACATGCCCAAGTGCCATTGTGTGTACCAACATGGGTCCTGACGTAGAATTACAAACCGGTATCGTTTACAATTCCACGGGTGAGTCCGTGAGGCGGTAAAACCATAAAGGCCGTTTGAAATTTCGCGGGCAATTTATACATATGAATTCTTTTCATCGTTTTTTTTTTTTTTATCGAAATCTCGTAAATTTTACGTGGACATTTTTCTTGCTGTTTCTACAACTTTTTTTTTTTCTAAGGTTGGAGGACCTATTTCAGCTTGCCACGACGTAAGACAGAATTATTGTTCTGGCATGTCATAAATGTCACTGGGCAGAATGGAAAGAGCCACGTAGGAAAGACAGCTCGTGCGGCCATAACTGTCCAGAAGCGGTTCGCTCGGTTCGAGTCATTTGTAGATATGGCAATGTGGTACAGACGCGTAAATCAATCGTTGCTTCGGGCTGCGACTTTCGCGCGAGATGCCAGTAGCAAAGGAGACTTGTACAGCGTCAAGAAGACTTGGCATGGAAAAAGTAAGGACATAACGGATCCATGTAATATATTACGTGTGATAAATTTTTTTGGTTTGACGATCAAGAAGCAGCATTTAGTTATTAAAAATCGCTAGATGGGACTGGGTAGAAAACGGCATCTTATTCCGCCTCCACGATACGTATGGTGAACGACGCCGAAGGCTGATCCAATTAATGATAATGAAATCCGGAATTTATAAAGGTCTTACAGCAGAGATAAGACGGTGCTCCAGACGCCACATAAATAAAGAGAATCAACTTGTTATTTAATCGACAAGACATTGGCGTATCATTGACGTCGTAATACGCGTGATAAGATCCGTTATCTCGAACGAGGTCGAAGTTCACGTGCATCGGTTAAAAATTTAATCGATCCAATTGATTGGATCATTGGCGAAAATTCACTCGAATTTTATGTCCCCGTAGGATATCGAGAATTCGATAGGGTTAGGGGACACGGTAGGAGCAGGATGCACGAGGTCCTTCCAGGTTCGATAGACTTCGGGAGGACGAGGAGTTTGGTTTGCAAGACACGTCGTAGGGTGACCACCCCAAAATCCACCCAGCCATCCCGGTCCTGGCTCTAACCCCCTCAGGGCTGCCCGTTACTTTGGCATCAACAACAATCTCCACCACAGAGGCCCGTTATTCCGTTAGGGTCTTGGTGGTGGGCGAACCGGCACCAATACAGCCATCAGCACAAGTACCAGTAACCAGCACCATCAACGGCACCACCACCAAGCACCAGGACGAGGACGAGGACGAGGACTGGCCGAGGCTGACCGGTCTCTCGCCTCGGTCCACTCCGGCCAGTAATTAAACAGCCACGAGGCGGGCAAATTGAATCAGTCGAAGAGACAAGGGAGCGTCGACACAGAGGTGACGGCCAACTAGCCACAACTATAGTGTCTATAGTGCTGGACCAGGATGGTGGATGAAGCGGAGGACGCTCTCCGGGTCCTGGCCTAGCCCCCACTGCTCAGGGCTATGGTATGAGGTTGGTTGACCTGAGTGCCGGATACATCCCTGAAACCTTCCACTGGCAAGACTAGGGAGTTTAGGTTATGGACTGGTCCAGGTTTGCTTCTGCAGAGTTGACAACAATGCATTAACTCGCTGTCCTCTCTAAGTGAGAAGTTCCACGAAGATTGCATAACGTCACTTCGGCTTCGGATGTGCGACAGTTTCGAAGCTATAAAGAAAGCCATAGGGAAATTTTATTCAGGTAAAAAAATAGAAGTTGGCTCACTCTTTTTTTATCCCTAGATATTCTAACGCTTTTTCCAGCTTTCATAGGGAATTTTTGTCCCGAACGCTTTTACGCCTGGAACTGGTCATATTCTCGGGATTCATCGAACGCTCCCTCATTACCTGGCTCTAATGAAAATATAACAGTTCCTAACGGTTCGGAGTTCGTCTGGTAGCCTTCTGGCGCATCAACCTGACACATAAAGTCTTATTATACTATACATTACCAAGCGGGGGCGCTAATGGAGCCACAAGTCAGCCGGGTATCGTGCTAAGCTCCGTACTGCACCCGTCTCTTATTTTATATTTAACCGTCGTAAAGAACAAGCTACTTACAGGATGGAAGGATATTTAATAATTCCATAGCCGCTAGACTTTCACCATAACCTTCTACCTACCACAAATTTCGCATACCGAGAAAGAATTTCGATTCATTTTTACGTTTGGCGAATTTGCTTTGACAGAGTGGCGTGTTTCTGGTTCGGGCTCTCGAGCTTATATTTTAACCCGACAGATGGCGCCGCGGTCAGCGCTTTTCTCCCACCATTATCTTTGACTGCTCGTCTGCCGTTCGTTTGAACTCATTCAAAATCGTCGCATTATTTCCGTCCGATGTAAACCCAAATCGATAATGTGCAAACGTATCCATAAATTCTGGGGTATAACTGCGGCTGTATGAAAATTACAAAGCTATTAATTATGACTGCGATAAATTAAGCGGGGTGGGGAGAGGGGGGGGCCATTATAGAGCGGGCGCGGTGAATTGTTGGTAAACTTGGTCCAAGTACGCAACACGGGGCTCGGGCAGGCTCGGCCCAACGCGGCTCACCGGCATATAATAATGGTTGGTTAGAATGCTAATATATGTCCGGCCGAGGGTGGCACTGGGGGACCTTGCATCATCGGGGACCCAACTGGGCACTCGCCGTTCCTGGCCGGACACCGCATAATCTACACCCCGAGACGTTATTACTCCCCGAGACACTAAAACCCCCGTATGGCTACACGACCTCGGCTACCTCATACCCAGTGCTGCCACCTACCTTGTTTTCCGCTGCTTACCGAAGACCCTAGGGGATGTCTTCCTAACCCTGAACAGTCTGGACCCTTCGACTCGAGACCGTTTTTCCTCATCTTCTACTACAGCCACAGCGTCATTATCAGTAAGGAAGCTTTGTACTCACTGGGTCCCTTGTATCCTGTCTGGGAGTCATTTTGAGGCTAACCAATGATTAGATGACAATTAATAAATGTATATATGAAATTTATTCTTGCGGCTGATCTAGGTGTGGACCTATCTGCATTCTGCGCTCCGAAGTTATCTCAAAGCCAGAGCTAATCCCGGCTGTCAGGGAATCTGAAATGAGGATCCTTATTTAAAGGATGCTGAAGTCCGCTTTGAATAGCGTCCCGTTTTTCATCCCAGCAGAAGATAAACAACCGCGTATCTGTATTCGGATGCTCTCAAGTATTGTAGGTAGGTGCAGGCAGGTTGGGTAGTAACAAGCAAGAGCTATAGCAGCCAGCAGCCTCAAAGTGAAACTAGACGGCAAGTGGGTGGACACCAGACGGACATTTGGAGCTGGCACCAGAGCAGGGAAGCTGACGGGTCCGGAGCAAGAAGGAGATTTCCTCGCTGTCCTGTCCACATGCTCGATTCAGCTCGTCCTGGACCAGGAGGCAGTGTAAGACGGCGCTCTGGAAGACCAACACAATACCATAGACTAGTAGAAGTAGAAAGGGCCACGTCAGACCTAACCTGAAGCAGGACACGCCACAGGCTGTGGCCAAGCTTTGTGCTCTGGAATACGTTCTAAGAACGACTGGCAAACAAACGACGGTTGGTAACGTCGTGGGACTTTTGAGTGACGTGAAAACCCGCCCTAAGGCGCGATCATTAATTATCGCCCAGGACTCGCCGATTCGTTCCTGAAAATTTCTCAGCCGAATTAAAACCCGCTACGTCCGACCTCACGACATCACGGCGAACGAAGAACTACTAAATTCAGCGAGCGTACTTTTCAACTGGCTATATCGCAATGTCGCACTGCTACCAACTTAACGAAAGATTCGTCATTTGCCACCCGGGAATGATAACCCGAAATGCATTCGTTGCGTGCAGTCCTGAGACGGTACCAGGCATACCGGCTTTACAGGGGTACGACAGGACGCATAATATAACGGACGTGCATAAATCCATGTGCCAGTCAACAATGTGCATAAATACTAGCCCTTGTAACCTGGTCTATGGGTGGCTGGGTGGTACCCGGGGTCGAGGAGGTCGGTCGGGGTAGGGAGCGGGTCGGGGCTGCGCCGCCCCTTCACAACAGACCCGGGGGTAACAACTATGCGGCGTCGCAGTTCCTCACTCCTAGGAGACAACCTGTGGTTATGCTCGTCAGAGTGCGGCGTCCTGGAGCGTCCGACGGATCAGCCAGTCAAAGCAATTCCGTCCCATTTCAGGACCATCGCGACAAGACGGCTCAATCGAACCCAGGATCCTCGGGCAGGTTGGGTCGATTTCAAAAATTCTTTTTCATCAAGATCGTCTTTCTTTCACTTTCGCTGTCACGCCTTTCTCCGTGACTCGTATCTTTGTCTATCCCAGTCATTCCAGCCGTTTGGCCATTTCGTCCTGGCCAATAACCCGGGAGGCGACAAAGGCGCAATAACGAGAGTCCGCAATTCCCCGAGCAATATCCGAAAAAGCCGCTCTTCGTAAATACATACGTTTCGATCTCGAGCGCGTAATCCCGGATAGGCGACGGTATTAGAAAAGTTTCTCGAGTCTTTCCAACCTTCCACCTTCCAGCCAGTATCTACCTACATTCCTGACCGTGTTGGAATTTACGTTCCTCCCTTCTTAGATTCGCCACCATCCGTCCCGCGCTGTTCCTTCGCCCTTTTCCTTCCGACGGCTTTCTCTACTTCCGGTCTGCTCAGTCCGGACCCGGTCGCCGATTACGAACCCGAACAAGGAAGTACGAGCTTGCACTGGCGTAACTCCACGCTGTACCCAGGACCCGGTATCCGGATGTTGCCTAGTTGGAAGATTATCTGCAGAGTCAGGAGCTAAGGGACACCAGGGACAAGACCAGGAGTCTCCCAGCAATTTTGCAATCTTATCCAGGGGTCGTGGCTGACTGGTTACCCTCGTTTCTTACCCTGGCGAACCATCCCTCCCCGGTAGGTAACGAGACCTGGTCCTTTGCCTTGCTATACGCTACACCTTCTCCACGCTCTTCATATCCGCCAACCAGTGTCCTTCCTACCTTCTTTCCGCTGGGCAGCTACCCAAGCGCCATCCTCATAAATACGTGAACTCGATAGCCAAGGATATCGGCTAATATTCTAAGATGTCGGACCAGCTTGTGGGAGCCGTTCCTGCTACCGAGATCTTCTCTTCATCCGCCTGTCCCCTCTTTTTCGGCACACGGGCTAGCCTTGTACCACCTTCCGCCATAAAGTACCACACGGTACCCACCGAACCACTGCACAGCACTGGTGCCATCCTCTATCCTGAAGATCCTCTACATGGACCCAGCCGACAACCGTACAATATTTATATTATCCCTGCAGGACACTCCGAGTAACACGGACATGATTGCAATCCCGTTCATATATCTCTGGCTATACGGGCACCGCAACTCTACGCCACACTTGGGACGTATCAAAACCGGACCGTCGCCATTTCTACCCCTTGCCCCCCCCTCCACCCCCTTCCCCCATGACACTATCATAATATTTTCAGATAAACCTTAGGATTCTCATCCCGTCTAACCTCTTACCTTCCTTACCTACTTTCTTCGTTTTCTCTTCTCCCTCCCATTCCTTCAGTCACACCCATTCCACGTGTTCCACAGGAATCGTGAACAATGACTGGAGATGCTCCTTTTGAATTGGAAGAAAGTTTCCACTTCGCGAAAGCCTACATTTTTCTACCCCTTGTCGATACAAGCCAGCCTAACCTCACTCAGACTGCTTCATCCCTTTCTCATACTCGTTGGTCCTTCTTCGACTTCTTTCAGGATACACAGGATCCCATGGCAGCTATATCCACGTTGTAGCTAATACTTGCCTTGGGTATCCACCTTGACGCTATAGGACTTTCTGGTGGTCGTGGTGGTTGGTATGGGTCCGCCTAAGAGAAAGGGTGCCAAATGAGCCGGAGCCAATCGTTTCATTGCATCAATAGTCGTAGCGGAGTTATACCAACTTTCTTGATAAATCCCGCTTACTTTGCGCCATAACATAACTTTACAGAATCGGAACCACGGCCATGGAAGAATTGCGATTTGTAACTTTAGATGAGCTCCCGGCTTCGCCGTCCCCCTTTAACGTTATTACCTACCCTACGGTATCTACCTTACTAGATACCCCTACGTACCTAGTACGACTTCTCCTGCCTTCTTTCGGTGCTTTGATACTCGAATACGATACAAAAGTTTCATTCGAGGACTCGTACGATTACAATGAAATCCTTTCGGAACCTATCGAAGCTACGTTCGAAAAAAAATTGTCACGATCATTTTTCGTTTATAGCTATAGGACGTTTATTGACGACCGATCGATACGTCGATACGAAATATCGAAATTATTGATTATTTATTTATCGGAATTTGCCATAACGTAATGCGTTACTCGGTTGATTAGAAAAAAAAATTTTTCATCAAAGGATTATACCTCTAATTCGCTAGTGTGACGTCTCTCGACGTTGGTAAACCTTCAGAAAAAGTATTCGCTAGTGTGACGTTTCTCGACGTTGGTAACCCTGAAGAAATGGTCTGGGGTTCGCACCTCCCACACTTCCATGTCCCACATCAGCACCATCACCGTCGGGGCCTCAGCCGATTCGCCGTTCCGGTGGCATTGTGCGCGACTAATTAGTCGAAGGCGCGAGATCGAGGAGCGAACGGCTTTAATTAACATTCCTTGCTCGCTCGCCTTACTCGGAGGAGCAAATTGAAGGCTGTAAATGTCGGGGGGATCACTAAATGGTAGCTACCAAAATTAGACTTTCCGTCGCTCGAGTTTCGGGCTCCTAATTTTTGTACAGGCTGCGAACATCCTGAACGAGAACTCTTATGGGTTTCAATTTTCCTCATCTCGCCACGGATACCAGGTCCTAACACCTACACAGTATTAGACCTATTTGGTGCTCCAGACACCCAACGTCTAGAGCATCCACTAACCCCCTAGCGTTACCTTATTACACTACTTTGATCTTCAAAGACCAGTCCAATTGGCTACTTCGAATGATCCAGTTGACTGTGCCTAAATAAATGGCTGCCAACCTACCAGTCTCGTATAGCAAGAAGATCCGGTGCTAATTTTCCAGGATGCATCAGGAACCATCTTCAAGATTAATCGCGAAGCCATGGTCCTCCTCTTCCCTTTCTTCTCCTCGACGTCGTCGTCGTCGTCGTCGTCGTCCTGACGATGCGGGATCGATCGGAGTAAATCAAACGACGTTAATTTCACGAGAATAATTGCTCGGCTGATCGATCGTTGAAGGTGGTGAAATGGCGTCTAAGCCTCATTCGTCTTCAAGGAAGATACTCTGCTCCCGCGAGATCATCGATTTCGGTCGCTCGGCTAAGGAAAATTAAATGATGCAGACCCCGACGAAGGAGGGTTATTTGTCACGGTGGTTGGAGTCTCTCTCTCTCTCTCTCTCTCTCTCTCTCTCTCGCTGACTCCCACCCTCACACCTACTTACTCTTTCTCTCTTACCTATTCTCAGCCTCTTCCTTGCTCATCCTCACCCTCGCAGCATCTTACTAGTCTCCGTTAGAGATCCTGTGCCTGGCGCGATTTCACCCTCACGGCGTTTCCTTGAACGCCGCCATCCCCGAACCCTGTTTAACCCTGCTGAACCGCTATTTGTAACGAGTCTATTACATCCGATACATGAGAACGCTCTCAAACCCCTAACAAGTTAACGAGCCGGAAATGCCCGGGTGTACCCGGATCTGGTAGTACCTAAACAGTACACCTGCTTGTGCCCAGCAGAACGTACAGGACGATACATAAAAAATCGATCCTGGCGATGATGAAAAATTTTCTAGAAATCAAATAGGGGATGATCGGTAGCAGAAGCGATACGCGTTAGCGAACCGATCCGGTTCTCAGTTAAATTCGAGTCCGAATAAAAAAGCGCTTTGACGCGGTAGTGAATCGGATGCAGCTTTACGATAATATAGGTGCAAGCCTGGCGTACACGGCTCTGGCGAGGGGAACGAAGAGAGACACGCTGGGAAACGAAGCGGAGTAAAAGAGAGGGAGAGCCGAAAGTGGAACGCTCGACGCGGTGGCATACCGGCCCGATAAACAACGGGGTATCGAGTGAGGGAAGCTACCCCTGTCATATCAGCCCATATAAATTCACGGCACTTGCAAATAACTGGCCGAGCATCGTTAAATCGACGAGTACCGAAACAAGCACGTGAAAGGGATAACACTAGCTAAGCCTGAGTATAAGGATAATTCGTAAAACGAAATAACCAACCCCCGACATCATCCCCCCTCTCCTCCAAAAAAGAAGCAACCCTTGTAAAAGGAAAATTAAAATTGAACCATTCACCCAAATTTATTTTCTCTTATCATTCGTCCGACGAAACACGAAGGATCCCGAAGTTTTACGAAAACTTTATTTGACAGCCCTTAATGTACCCAAAGTATCCCCTGACGTACCTTGTATCGGAGTCTTTCTCACGCCGCTTGCCCCCCGCCGCCCCCCCCCCCTCCCTCTGCAATAACTTTCTTTTTCTCTTTCTTTCTCCCGAGCTTCTCGCGCACGTTCGAATTTATGCCCGACGTAGAATTAATGCGTGACAGATTTGTAGTTATTACGAAGAGAAGTGGGGCTGGAAAAAGGAGCAAGGAAGACGAGTGGCAGGGCCGTTCGGCTTTACTCCGTGTATATAAACCGAGTGCCGGCGAAGATAGCCGAACCAAGGTTAGCGGTACGCGAAGGCTTAGCCATTCGTAGGCCAAGGCATTGGGAGTCGAGCAACCAGTCAGGCCAGGCATGGAGCCAAGCAGTCAGGCAAGTAGTCAGGCAAGCCAGCCAGCCAGTCAGGCAGCAATGGCGGCGGAAGTGAGCCCATTACTTATTATAACTGCCTGGCCTCGCGAACGAACGCCGAGGAGCGCCTGTCAAGCATCCATCATGGCGACGAATGGCCACCCTGCCAATAACATCCGCCGTCATCGCCAACTTTACGTGGCTCCGTGCTTACCTCGTGCGCGATTATTTATTTGTATTAATTTTTGCAACCGGCACGGCGCATGTCGACTACTCGGGAACAGAAATCGATCTTCTATCACTTTTTATTTTCTTTCTTTCTTTCTTTCTTTCTTTCTTTATACTCACTAAGTACCTACTGCCAATCCGCTGCTACGTGATCGGTCACGCTCCATTCTTCCGGGCGACGTTTTACATTTTAACTGCTGCTCCAACGAGTCAGCCTTTACCATTTCGAACCTTATATATATATATCTTTATATTCATGAATCTATTAAATATTATATATGTTTATATACTGTACTATATATATGACGTAGTCTTCAACGTTTCACAAAGTAATACCGATATCTGATACGTCGGGCCCGATCTGTACTAGGTACGGAAGTGGGTAATACTTTTATCGTCTGGCATATATATATATATATATATATAGGGCCGCATTACGTCATAGATCGGTACTCGTAAAATGTTTTGGCTCTCCAAGACTTCTCTCTCTCTCTTTCTCTCTCTCTCTTTCTCTCTCTCTCTCTCTCTTATACAGCGTATCTTCACCTCCAGGCTCATATCGTCGACGTATTTACGAGCTCGTAAGTTCGATCGTGGCTTCGCCAAGACGATATCGATATACGAGTGCAGGGCGTGCAGAAGCGTAGGCATCCGTGTGAATTCCGTACTATATAATACACAGTGGGAAAATATATATATTTTTTCGGAGATAAAATATTTTTCAAAATTTTATGGAAAAAAAACCATAGAGACATACAGTGCATTCGGACTCCATGTAGACAATCGATGTCCCCAATACCAAAACGATCAAACGTATTGAGGACGTTTCGGTCGGAATAGGCATATGGCAGCTCGTATCTATGTAACCAGGCAGACAGCTGGAGTGACTCATGGCGGATTACAGTGATTGCTTGTTTATGGTCATTAACATCCTCGTGGTCCCATAACTACCCTGCATGGCGTCCCATCCCATCAAGCGCCGGGATACGTGCCGTCGTTATATACCTACCCGCTTACAGGTACGAAATCCAACATGCGTACAGGAATTGCCCGGTAAAATGTATGCGGCGACGCCATTTTGTAGAAACGTAAAAATTTGAAAACGCGAATAATAATGTTGATCTGTATGATTTTTCGATTTTTTAACGTTTAATAATTTTTTTTCCATCTCTATATTTATCTATCGATTATTCCCACCGATCGTTAATCACGTCCTGAAACTTTTCAATCCTGTCCAGGGCCGAGGCATTAAGAGGAAATTACACGAGCGAGCGAATCGCATTCATCCCGGTCGGTAAGGTAGAACAGCAACGCTTACTCGTTCCTTCTCTCTCTCTCTCTCTCTCTCTCTCTCTCTCTAGTTACCGATCCTAGCGGGCATTTAACGTGCTGATTGATGGAATGGCCTCCTAGAGCAGCGGCTGCCCACTAGCAATTATACTACACGCACTGCATTGTCCGGTACATAGATCGAGCCTGGTTGGCTCATTCACAGTGACGGTATAACACTGATACAGAAGAGACGATCCGGATGTATGGTGTGTATGGATACGATCAGGCAGTACGGTAAGCGCCATCAATATCGTCAACCCCATACTAACAGTTTCAGCCCCCTGATTGCCTCATTGGATCGCATTATGTTACCGCCATTATCATAATTCAGGGACTTTTTGTTTTTTTTTAACGGCACGGTCATTCGTTGCGTCGAGTTAAAAGAGCGGATGAGCTGCGATTTTGAATTTCCCGCCGTACAGCTGAACGGTCCCTGATTACGTTATAACCTGTATACACCGTATCTCGTTACTTTGTTAAATAATTTATTGATTATCAGTCCGCGTGTTTAACGAGTGCTACCTTCGAGTGGGTATTGCAAATTTTGAATTTATCAGACGATCGATACCAATGATTTTCATGATCTCGAAATTTCACGTGTGCCAACCCGAAGGCAAAGTGGATGCTATAACGTTGCCAGTATGCTAGGAGTAACGAGGTATAATATGATAATAACGCCCACCGCGGGTAGATAGGTATAATTGTCGAGCATAACTCAGGGCGGAGTTGGACCTGGACAGCCGTGATCTACGCCTCGGTAAAGCGGAGTCCAGGACTGCGACGTGCGGATGGTTCGAGGGTGGTTGGGTGGTTTGGTTCTTCGTCTGCTGAATGGATGGTTAGGCGGGTAAGGGGTAGCAGGATTGTAGCTCTCCTTTAATTTATTGATATAATCAGCTCAGCTTTGTTAAACACGCATAATAAGACTGGGTGCGTGGATTATTCACGCGAGAGCCGATGCCGATGAAAGGGCTCTTAATTAGAGGGCCAGGAAGGCCGACGGGCAAAGGGGGTTGGCGAGGATACGAAAAGGGTTGGAGAGGCTGACAAAAATGCTCCAGAAGGCCAAGGACCAGTCCCGATACTCAAAAAGGGCCAGGTCGTCTCGAGAAAGTTTTAAGGGTTTTTTTTTCCCCACGACTAATATGTACATAGGATTGATCATCCCTCAAGCAGGGGAGGTCCAGGAGCAAGCTCAGCAATGAAGGATAAACTAACGAAAGAGGATATCACGAAACGGGGCACAGTTTGTGGAGCCCCTATGCAGAGTCTGGTGGGTCCGGTTCGCAGAGGGGATGAGCGAAAGGGGATGAAGTGGCTCTGGGCGGAGTGAAGTGGAGGTAATCACTTGGTGATGTAGTCGATGCAGAGGGCGCGCAGGAGCACCAGGAGCGCGAGTATTAGAGCGATTGACTGCCGGACGTAACCCGTACGTGCCGGCCGGTAACACGTGTAACATACTGCCACCATGTATCTCCCAACGCTCACGTGTTTATGTGCGCCGCAGCTAGCATTAGTGGTCGCACTGTATCGTGTTTGCAGTTTGCACATACGAACCGGTCCCTATATGCGCTGATCTGGCCATTCGACGGAATTCGGTCCTCCTTCGTGCACTTGGCACTGCACCGACGTAAGTTCCGGATGTAGCATTGACAAGTATGTAACGTATGTGGATATCGGAGAATGAGTTAAGAATCTCGAAATTTAATTGACGTGTGAATTTAAAAAAAAAAAAATAGGCTCCATCGTATACGTAGAAATTTGAAATACTTTATGACTCAACCCGAAACCTATACGTCGTTATTTTCGGTTCTGGTTTTCCAGGACCGTTCGGTAATATAAAATGTGAAACAAAGCTCATTCGATTATGAAATACTGTCGCGCATAGGTGTACAGCGTGGCGGCCGCTTTGGGATATTTTATAGTGATGCGACAAAAATGTAAATGCGATCGCGATTCCGCGGTTATAAATCTCGTGTTAATGTGTAGGAACGCCGAGACGTGGCGCTGGGTGCGGAGTTGGGAGTCGGGAACGTTCATTAGGAATTTCCTCTCCCGGTTCCCTCGGTTGCTCTCTTTGTCGTCCTTTCTCCTGTTCTCTCTCTCTCTCTCTCTCTCTCTCTCTCTCTCTCTCTCTTTTTCTCTACCAAGCTCTGTCTAGCAGCCGAAGGACGAGAGAAATAGAAAGGGCGGAGGGGGGTAGGGTGGGGTGGCAGTGGAGAAGCAGTCGCTTCTGGAGGAGGTTGAGCAGGGTTGAGAAGGTGGTGAGGTTGAGAAAGAAGGTTGAGAAGGTGGCTGCCTGGGGGGGGGGGAGGAGGGGTACCGCGATAGATCACGCGGGCGGCAGCGCTCCTTCGAAAAACATCCATAAAACGCAGTAGGGCGGACTCAGCGACAATAAACTCTACATATAAATCTTGTCCCGTGACGCCGTGATACGCTGATGGCGAGCACGATAATCTCCGAGAATGCGGCCCCTTCTTCTTCGAGCCTTCCTCGTACGCACACTTCGCCCTCGCATTTGCATTGCCAAAATCCAGAGTTCCTCGATACCCGCAGTATGTCTCGTGCCGCTGCTGCTGCTACTGGGACAACTTCAGGTGGCAGTCGCGGGACGCGAAGATCCCATGCAGCCGAGGAACTTTCAAATTCCCATAATCGCCGTTGATCCTCAATTTGAGGATGAACAATTTGTTCACCCTCTACCCGTTTTGCAAAAAAAAATTTTTTTTTTCATTTTTCACACCTCGAACGTTCCCCTGTCGATACTTTTTCTCGAAAATGACCAAGCAAGGTCGTGCTTTGGATTTTGCCAGCTTCAAGGAATATTATCAGGAAACAAAGGAGTCCTAAGAAGACAGAAGTAATTAATCTCATCTTGGTAGGCAGCGAAATCGAAGTCGTTCATGGCAAAGAAGTGTAGCCTGTATATGTATATATATATATATATATATATTACGGTAGCATCCCCCCTTCCAGCGAGTGTAGCTCCGGAATTAAAGTCTCAGGGTCCCACCCTGTAGAAGGCGAGAGCACAAGCGAGCTCCATCTCGGCGTATCTACAACCGTAATTCACCGCCCCATGGCTGACTGCCGCTTCCTAAATGCTTCTAACTCCTATTCCTTCGCCGGATTGAACAATGGCGCGTGAAATTTCAACTTTGAACCCGTGGGGGCTCTCGGTCGCGTAATTTAATTATTCACTCGAAAGCCAAGAGGCCGGATCTTGGCTGAGCTGCTTTTGGTCGTCGACTTAAGGAACGAGCCTTTTGGGTGGAAACCGAAGGATCAAAATTTCTTTCTTTCTTTCTTTCTTTCTCTTTCTTCGCCGCTTCAAGATGCACCTTCGTAAGACAAATCCCCGAGTCGCTGCTGAATCTTCTTAATTTATGAGCCAACTTTCTCACAAGTCCAATTCATTGTATTTCCCGTTAATTTGAGAATTTCAGCAGGTTTCTCTATGGGGTTTCATGACTTTATTATCCAAGACGTATTTCTCCCGCATCCCTGTCAATTAACCGATAACTTGACGAGTGCTCCCAAAATGCCGCTAACCAGACAGAACAGCACTCAATTATTACCGTCAGACTTCGTGTAGTTTAACCCAAGCCACGTTCCCGGTGTAGCCACCTGCCTCCCCTCTGCTAAACACTTTACGAGCAGCTTGCCTACACGTCATATCCGATCGGCGTCATCGATGCAACGGGCTTATAGAAAATGGCAGGGCGTTAACGTTGTACCCGGTGAGATCGTGGGATGCATTGATATCGAAATGAAAACTCATGAATTTGGAACACAGTATCGAGCGAGCTGCTTATCGGCGGGAAAATTCAAATCCTTCGATCGAGCTCTCATCGCTCGTCAAAGCAGTTTTCCTAGGCGACGCGGACGTATCGTCGACATTTTTCGCAAGTTGGCAATACTTTTTTTTTAAGTCACAAAGCTATCCGATACCCATACCAACGCGACTGTACTTTCTCTCTCGCCCTTTCGTTGTTCCCTAGACGCTACGGCGATCCGAAGGAAATTTCTTGGCCGATGATGTAATGCGCCGAAGATTTCTCTAAGGAACGCCGACTGTTCCAGCAGTTTGTATTTCCGATAGATAGGAGAGACCTAAGTCGATATGCACCGTACACAGATCATGGGAAAATTGGATAGAGCTCTGGAGGTCGTTCCAAGTTCGACAAGTTCACGTTCCTTGCGTACTGGAACCTTAGGTTCCATATCATCTGGTTCTTGAGTGTATGGACCAGTGCAGGAGATGCGACAGATTCAGGACGATAAGCTGACACGGGGATGACTACTGACTTGAGAAACGAAAAATATAAAGAATTTTATAAAATATATAAATTTCGGTCCATACAGCATCCATATTTTATGATTACTCAGATTTTTTTTTTTTTTTCACTACCATTTTACATCTCATTTTTTCCATATCTCTCAAAGGGATGCCGAACGCTTCTTGCCTTTGGCAATTACCAGGGACTGTGTTTCGGTGCAGATGCACCATGGTCGCTGCGAGATAACAAATCAATAAACAACACACGCAGATTACAATCCGGCTGGACCATTCTCGGATATATTCGGTAATTGCCCTACGTGATTCCATAGCCTCCGTGTGAACTCGGCTGAACCCCCGAAACAATAGCGCAAGAACATTTTCACGTGTCCATACCGTAGCGATTCCGATAGAACCGAAAGATGTCACGAGACAAGATCCAGTCTTGAGATTAATTAAATATTAAAAATGAAAATTTTTTCCAAAAATATCGGACAATGATAAACAATGACAATTTAAACGGTCGACCAAGTTTATAATTAATTATCAAGAATTCGTAAACAGCATCTATATATATACCTGTCCGAATGCTCAAAAGAAAGATAAAAGTGGGAGATTCATCGCCTAACGGGAGCCGGATTGTAGTTTTCAGCAGCGAGGAAGATCTTCTTCAGGGTGGCGAAACGTAAAGGGAGGCACTTGGTCCTCTCGGAGAGACAACCGAAGAAGTAGAGGCGTAGTCAGATAGGTATAAGGCTGATATACACGTAGCCGTAGCAGTGCCAGGCTATAGAAAGTCTGGGAATAAAGAGTGCGCGGATTAAGAATGCTTCCACGGAGACGAGTTATAGTCGCTTCCTTCCCGTAGTTGGAATTAATCGGCCATTCCGGAGGCGATGCATTAACAGAGACAGAGGGCGCCCTGGCGTCCCCTTTGCCAACGCTTAGCCCATCCTCCGTCGCATCGATAGTCGCAAACCCACTACCACCCTTATAACGCAGACCCAATCCCATCCTCAGGGAACTTCGTGCGACCGTAGTTCTCTAGCCGGTACGGTCAGCCCTTATTTATTTCATTGCTGATTGTCGTTACGGTACGTATCTCATTTTTACTGGATAGAAACTCAGAAGCCTCGTCCAATAATCCGTATAGGAAAACCAAAAGGAGCCTCCGCTCGTTACCGTAGGTACAGTCGGTCGTACAATTTTATTATATTTCAAGTAAAATTATAAAGAAACATATAAGCCACGCGTAGAGAGATACAGTAGCGCGAGAAAGTTTTAAAGTGGCGTAAAAGCGTCGAAAATACGAGGGGAATCTGCGCCATTAGGGGGATGTAAAGGAGGGTGCACACTCCGCACAGGGTGGTTGCACAATACGAAATTTTGATACGTGCCGAGCATTCTCGGCGAATCCTAGCGGTAAGGACGGCCGTCACGGGTGCAGGCTTACCAGCGCGTTAGGTGTACGGAGTCCTTGGATATTTCGTGGCGCGAGGTTGGTAGCATGCAAATACAAGGAAACCTCGAAACTTAGCGCCGGCTAATTACAATCTTGAGTTCACCCCTGAGCTTCATAAAGGGTAACGGCTCTGCTCGCCAGCAGGAACTTTTTGGCTTATTGTCTTTACGTACTGTCCACGAGGGATAGCTTCGCGCCGCACCGTTATTCCCCTATAACACACCAGACTGTGGAATACGGCTGGGGAAGCGGCAGCCCTTAAACCGCAAACTTCTCGGTCGCCGACTTATTTTAAAAGTCATGTATTCGTAATTCGAAGACTTGGCCTCGCGAGCCAATGGGAGGGAAGGTATCCTTTAGCGCGCGAGAAGAAATAAAGAGCAGCCTCGTAGAAGGTAGGAAGGTCTGTTCGCTCGCGAAATAGGTCGTAGGAGAGGTTAGGTCGTTCCTTGGGAACTTTCCTTAAGTAATTTTGAACGACACGGAGCAACCGTGCAGAGGGAGACACTGGTCCGGCGTACGTTGGAACTGCCGCTGAGTTCAAGCTGGTGAGCCGAGCGACGCGCATGCGCGGACTAGGAAAACTAAAAGGACGCGCAAAGCTTTTTCGTCAATTTCAAAAGCAATTCACGTGCTACTGTTTAACCGTCGTTTCGGAAATTCGAATCTTACCGGTTCATCCGTTCAGCTAGGACGAGGGGAGGGGGGGCGAGCTGGGATTTATCGAAGCAGATAAAAGCTCGCATGCGCGAGCTTAAGTGCCTCCTGACCAGGATAAGACGAGACAGGCAGCTGACGGGACTCTTCGGTCCACTTAATCGATACGGAGTGCAGCCATCTCTTGGGCGTCCTGCAATTTCCATGCAAATTAACTGCACCCGGGCTGAAAGTCACGATAGCGACACTATATAATTCGGCGAAAAAGTTTTTACTCCTCTTATCAAAGAATCGCCGTCGCGACGGATACGACGGGCTTGAAGAGGCTTCGTGGAATTTCACTTTTACGAAATAAGACAGGTATTTCTCATTTACGTAATTAAGCAAAAAATCTTATGCATTACCTCACCCGTAATGACCTAATGCGCGTTCACACAGGCTACGCGAACTTCCTAGCGTTTTCATGGTACGCGCGATACATATCTAATTAGCAGTTAATAATACCTAACGAGCAACCGAAGTATCGCGCGAGCCGGCGAGCTGCGAGACACAGATGTAAAGCAGCGCGACGACAGACAACCGGAAGGAGTCTCTTAAAGGCGGGAAATTCAATTTTGAAATTTTTCGCGACCGATCGACCTTCATTCGCAAAGAGGTGGAAGGAAATCGGTACGATACGCGAACCTGTTTCTTGAATTTTTAATTGCCGTTTTTAAAATCGTTCGGTCACGATCATTTATCGCAATCTGTTTCTACTTGTTAATTCTTTTTTTTTTTTTTTTTTTTTTAAACAAGGAAGCCACTTTTAGCCGGCGATCATCGCTTATGTATGTGGGCTTTTTAATTTTTACCTAGGCCCTCTATGCTACTTAAAGCCTTGCTCACACGTGCTCTTACGCCACTTGGCGCGCCCGCTGCGCTCGAACGGATCGTTCACACCTCGCGAGGCATCTCGCATTATTATTCTGAGTGATTATACACGCAACACCGCTGTACTAATTATCCGGGCATGATGGATTATTTCCGTACAGAAGGCATGCACCTGAACAATACTTAGTTATTTCCATTACGGTTAATGCAGATTGTTCCTGCCCCTCTTGTAATGATAATTTATCACTCCCGTGTTAGCGGCTAAGGCTCGTTTAAGGCAGTGCTTCCAATGGGAGATGCAGTGGTCGCGATTCGCGACCAGCTGACTTCCGCTCTGCTTAACCGATTGCCAATTTCGATTTACCCCCCCTTGCGCGGCTCTCTCGCACATTCTCGAAATAAAGCCTTAGTTTCGATTTATGCGAATTGCGTACGCGGCTTAACGTTTGGCCATCGCTGGGATATCTTGCGGTGTGGATAAACCGCAAGCAAGACCGTGACCAAAATTGACGTAAGTTACCATTTTTATGGACTTGACACTTATTTGGATTTTGTGATTTATCTTGGTACACGTGGCCTATCGCTTGGATGACCTTGAAACAATTGAATGGAAAAAGTCGATGATGAAATTTCAAAAATTGACAGATTATCCCGAGTTTGTTTGAAAAAGTGATTAACTTTTTTTTTTTAAATAAATTTCCTTTAGTATTTTCCTTCTGAAATATTATTTGGTTCACTGTAAATTCATCGTTTGAACGATATTCTGATAACGTGGAGGACGAAGCGTCCAAGTTTGTTAGGTTGGGTACAGTAGCTTTGCATTTGTCGTTCTCCATTCCGATTCAGATTCCTGACCAGACGTCTAGTGGTAACGGTGTGAAAATTGTCAGACTGCTCGGTGAATGATGGAAGAATGTGGATCTGACGGTTTTATCGCGGCTCTCGTCGAATTCCGGAACGAGTTGAAGAAAAGAAAAAGAAAAAGGATTAAGGTGTGAGGCGAGCAAGAGAAGAGAGAAAAATAAAGAGAAAATAGAGAGCACGAGCTCTCACGAGGCCGAATCGAAGTTCTTTCGGTTCCTCTTTGATCTGTCATCCTTCGGAGTGGCTGCTGCGCGTCAGCATCACGAGCTGACGGTGCCCGTCGAGCCAATTTATGATAATGAATCTTGAGATTTATTGCGCGCTCCGCGCCGCGACGATATTAAGCGAGCCAGTGCAAAATTAGAATTGGCGCTGGTACCGTTTGCCGTGGCGTCGCGATGTCTTCCTCGTTACGTATCCGCGGGCCCAATTGAAAGCGACTAGTCAAAATAATAAGAAACGAATGAAAAATCAAAAATAATTTACGCATATAGGCTTAATTATACTATATATATATATATATCCATATATACATATATACACACACATATACATATATATATATACAACGATGTAAGCAGCGATCTCTAAATCGGTCGAGATCGGAATCTCTCGGTATCCCGATCGTACGTCTACGGTTTCGTAAAGATTTATAGTTGAGCAACTGTCCGTCGCTCGCAGACACCACCAGATGGCGACACGGATTAATATCTCCTGCAAGCGAAGGGACGAGCAGGGAATTTTATGGACATCGGCATGTGCTTCGGTAAGAGCGGCAATGCATTACCAAACGTCGTACAGTTCAGCAACGCTAATGAAACGTAGCAGAAATATCTCGGTCGTTTAATTAGAAGCAATAAACGGAAGGAGTTCAATTGCCTGGTGTATCCGTACCAGCTCACGGTACCCGGAGTCGTTTACCCGTCTAGTGAATACCCTGGCTTCCTAGTTCCTGCCGTTCCGCCACCCTTCCAGCCACCCTCGAGGAGGAGGAACCATCCTTTCGCAGCCTTTGCCATCCTCCTCCGCAACCCCCTTCGTACCGTCGCCGCTTTGGTCTTCCTCCGGTTCTGCTTCGGCTTCAGCCTTCTCACCCCTGGGCAGAGCGCATCAGGACCGAGTGAGTCCGGAACGCACCACCTTCTTCGTTCACCACCTCCCCCCCCCCCAGCCACCCCCTGTACAACCACCACCCCTTCGCGACGCCTGCTTACTGCTCCTGTATAATTCCAACCCCCTCTGTACCTCTACCTGTAATATTTAAAGCGGTAGTTCTTTTCTCGAAACACCCTCCTGACGCAGCGCCACCGTCTTTAGCTATTCGATGAGCACCCTGGCGGTAGGGGTTGCTGAGTTAACGTTTCATGAGGGTGGCTGAGATCGGGGAAGACCGTGTCATCCCCTATGCACAGACAACTGTGTGACGAGACTCGGTTACTGTACCCCAAAGACTCCAGGCGACAACTTCTTACTATGCAAGACCGCAAGGGTAAACGTCGGCACCGTTGGCCGCCTACCCTTCGCTTTTCATCCCCTTGGTCCCTTGCTTCATCCCTTAGGCGCCGAACTTATTCAGGTGCAATTCATGACACAGTCGTGGAGCTATAGATTGATCAGGTACTTTATATTCTCATGCGCTACCCTTTATCCTCTTTTTTTTTTATATTTTTTTTTTACCAGTTCTACCAAAACCTATTCAAGGTAGGTATTCTTCATACTCTCGGGTTAATCTTGGACCGGGAAAATGTCTTTCACGATTTCCCAAGTAGATAGACGCGTATCGAAGTACGTATTGCTTTTTACCAGGAGCGTAACGGCCGTAGTCTAGCCCGGTACATTAGAGACGAGTTTAATTACAAGACTGTAGAAGCTGCACGAGCACCATCTCCAGCGTCAGGTTGGTACGTAGTGGTTGCGAATAGCCGTCGGGCAGTGCTATATTGATTCCCGAGATCGTCCGGCAAGAGAACGAAGGAACGAGAAAGAGGAGTCCAGGATGAAAGTGGATGGGTCAGAATGAGGAGACGGAGTGGAGGGTAGGCGAGGCAAGGTGGTCACTGGTATGTGTCTTGCTGAGGAAGGGAGGAGAAAGGTGGGGACGAAGGATTGGTGGAACGTTAGAATGGTGGAACTGAGCAAAGGGTCGTGGAGGACAGGAGCTACCAGGCACTTGGTTCACGAGACACGTTCATTGTCGTCTCTCCTAGTGGTGACCCTTCCTTCATGATCATCAGCTACCTCACGTTCCAGGGGTGTACAGTGGTCGCAAACCAGTGCCAAGTACCAAATAAAAGCCAGATCGCGGGGGTAGGACAAAAAAATTAAGAAATTGCCAGGAATCAGGTCCAGCGACGTTTCTGACTTCGCCAGGACCCAAGCAAGGTAAATATTAATAAAAAAAGGTCATCCTTCCTACCATTACGGGGTCCTTGTGACCTTGGTCGATGATCAGACGCATGTCAACCGTTTGGCTGTCCTCGGGTAGCTTCAAAAATGTTTATCTTCTCAACCTACTTGATCTGCTTCATCCTCTCCCTTGGGACCCCAGGAACCGAGTTCAGATTCGAATAAAAAAAGGTCCCGGAAAAAAAAAAGATTGCATAGCCCGTCGCAATGTAACAGCAAAACTTACGAGCGGAGATTCGGAGCAGAGAGACAAGACGCATCCTATGAATAATGGATCGGCGTGGCTCATTATGCGGGTGAAGGGTCAAGGGCAGTTTTATGTGGAAACACGATGGTCAGCCAAGTGGCCAGTAGGCAGTAGGTAGGACTGGACCGTCGCTGGACCAGAGATGCTGCAACGGCCCTGCCGCAAAGCCGCTCGTACTCTGCCGTAGCCAGGGTGTCCAGCAGGCTCGTAAATATCTACTGGTCGCGCGATGCTAATCTGAATGCAGATGCGCCCTCGCTCTGTCCACTGGCAATCTATATGAAAGGCATTAAATGCCTCATTGCGCGACCACAACAGACTACCATTTTCAACACGCTCACCAGAGAGCTTAAGTTTTAGTGAAAAAAAAAAGAAAATTCTAAGATTCCACTCAACGTGAAAGATCCTGGTACTTATCTACTTTGGACGTTAAGAAAAAGGTTCCTGAAAATTGAGAACCAGGAAGACCAGGATGAGGAGGCCCATCATCATGTCGTATAATTAAGGCAACGCCAAGAAGGGGTCTTTTAGAGTGAGCGAGAGAACCAAGCGAAGCCGAGTGGGAGTCCGGGTGAGCAAGAGAGAGTGAAAGAGAGGGAGACGGGGAGTTAGCCAGGGTAGAGGAGAGGACTGCCCTAGATCACCGGACGTCTAGCAGCGGAGCTGTGAGCGCAGATAAGGACCGCCACGGCGACGTCCAAGATGGACGGCCGACCGGTCTCAGCAGTGCTGGGTCTGCTACCACGGCGATGCTACCACCGGCAACCTCCTACGGACCTACCTACCTACCTACCTACCTACCTACCTAGCTAGGAGCCCCGTTCGCCTGCCCCGAGCTTCCTGGGGATCCTTATTTATACGCCGTCGCCCAGACTAACGCCCATTGTCCCATTTCACCCGCAGTAATCTGGCGGACGCAAATCTAAGGCCTTGATCCTGCGGGCTCCCAAGCAAAATCTATGACGCCTTTAATTTACGCACGCCTCAACCGTTAAACCGTCCCTTACTCTTAACGAGGAGGACGTCTTCGGCTACCTCCAGGAAGAGTGCCATTTCCATTTTTGCACCCGGTACTTCCGGCTCTTCGACATCCTTCGCTGCCTCCTGAAACCTCTCTGTCTCGCTGTAGCGTCCCGCGAGCGATTGTAATTAACGTTAATCCGTTTCATGAAAATTCCACCAGAGCGGCGCCACTGGTGGTCCTTTCCCGAAAAACATAAAGAGTCGCCAGAAATATTAACGTCGAGCCCGATAATTGCGAAGTAGATCGCGAGCAAGGGTGCAACCGACGCTCGTACACCCTCCGGCTGATACCATCTCGCCCTGTCCATAAATATGTCGCAGTGAGCTTAACCCCCTTGACTATCTACGCTTGGCGAAGGTAGGGGTGGCATTAATGTCAAAGCTGGATGGGAGTTATGGCTCCCCCGTCAATTCCCAATGAATTCAACGTTTTCGGAAGAGAATCAATACGCTTCAACGAGACGCGAGCCTCCAGTCACCGTGTTGGATTCACTGAGAACGATCGAAACGCCATCCGGCCTATTAGGCTGATCTTTGAACTAGACTCTGTTTCGCCTTTAAAAAAATTCACTATCTACCCGTTCGTTATAAAAAAAATATGATTTCTTTCATCAGCAAGTTCGTTCATCGCCTCTTCACCTATTTTATCATATTTCATCGAATCCTCAAATAGTTATCATTATTCGATCGCCACGAAACCTGAAGCGACGTCGAAGCCTCCGAATTCGTTCTTGTCGCACGATCTCATGCCACTTCGAATGTTCCATCAATGTCGTCCCGGCGTCAATCGGTCTTCTGTTCTGGGCACGCGAGTTCCGCTCCTCAGAAGCCGCTCGGCGTTCACTCCATGATTGATGATTATTGATCGTCATTTGTTTAGCTCGTTTGTTCACGATACATCGTGCCGGCGCGTCGGCTGAACTTTGGATAGTTTATCGATTTACGCTCAGCGTCGGGACGCTCGCGATCGTTCTCTTACGGCCAGTTGTGTACAATAATTATTATTATTATTATTCGCCAAGTATACCGTTGCGTCATGCTCACTTCAATGAATTATCTTTTTTTTTTCAGTTCCCGTAAACTGCATTACCAGTGACGGGTCTTTAGGGCTGATCTTGCTCGGATTACTTCAAAGACCCTAAAATTCATCATCGCCGGGACCAAGTCGAAAGTTGGAGTCAATGCGTCGAGGATGCGATTTCATAGGAATGTCGTAGATGATACAAATAACATAATCAGTATGCAGAAGCTCATGCATATTTCAGTGGGGGTTACAAGGGTGGCTGCCGCTAAGAAGGGTTTATGACGGGGGTTGATCCGAGGATCCCCATCAAACCGCACCAGTCTGAATATCGACCTGCGAATGGAGCGAGAGGGAGCGAGATAGAGAGAGAGGAGAGGAGACCTCTTAACTCCTGCAAACTCATTACAATAAATCAAGCTTTGTTCTTCGACGCAAGGGCTGGCTAAATTCTGCGGGTACCAACCCTTCCTTCCATCCCTTACGCGGCCTTCTGGGTTCTCTGCGCGAGTCCACCATCTCGCCACTCTCTTTATGTCTTCTTGGCCTCTCGCTACAGCGAGAGTCCTCCCCCCCCCCCCACCCCCACGCCCCTGGCAGTCCAAGAAATTCTGGAGGGGGACGATACGGAATTCTATTTATTACTCTTTCATTCTTCCCACTTTTAGAAGCATTTTTAGCGACGCCAGCGCCGCCGGTGATAACTTTTAATTCGATCTCTTTCGCTTAAGGGTGAAGCAAGTCCGTAATCGCGGGGTGATTTATGCCGGGGGGTTAATCCGGCTACGAGCGAAGCGTGAACGGTCCCGCTGATTTACGTGGTTTGTGAAAATAAGAAAAAAAAAAAAAGAAAAAAGGAAGAAGAAACAAAGAAAGGACCTGGAAAAAAGGAGTAACGAATACACCCCAAAGGGGAAACACTTTCCGATCGCAGGGGTGAAATTGTACGGGCGAAGAGGGTGACTTTCCGTAATCCTCTGATTCGCAGTTCGTCGCACAAGCCCGACGATCGTCCTGCATCTGCAAAA
Organism: Calameuta pygmaea; assembly: GCA_031762395.1. Taxonomy (NCBI): domain Eukaryota; kingdom Metazoa; phylum Arthropoda; class Insecta; order Hymenoptera; family Cephidae; genus Calameuta; species Calameuta pygmaea. The sequence goes on along the minus strand of JASANN010000004.1, from coordinate 1,701,768 downwards.
AGTTCGTGTCGGGCTCCGAAATTGGGGTAACTTTTCAGAGGACCAGACGGAGCAGAGTCTGTTGTTTGGGATCGAGGAGGGATGAACGGCCAGTCAAAGCTGCATTACGTGGGTACTAAGAGTCGCAGATGCATTATCAGCCTCGTGTACTCGCAACTGCATTTCGACACGGCCAACTGAAATCGCATCTCGGATTTGCAACGAGATATACCAACGACATATATATATCGGGCAGATGCTGCGTTTGCGGCAGCGCGGCGCTACGCGGCGTCGACGTTGACTAATGATGGCGCTGCTAAAGGGGATGAGAGGATGGGTAGAGAGAGCGCACCCTGGAACAGAAAATTCACCCAAGTTCACGCGACCTGTTGCACCCCCTAGCTCACCGTTTAACCTATAACCTGCTCGCCAAACATAGGTTTAACCTCGCCTTATCGCGTTATCGAATGCTCGTCCTGGCGCTTTTATTTTTTCTTTACGAAAAAAAATTTCTTTTTAACATATTATTCGACCAAATTTATTTTTCGCCAGTACCCGGCACGTGTATGCATATTCATTCACTGCTGCACCTGCAGCTCGTTATACAAGCTGGCGAGTGATGGCGGACTAATTATTGCACTTTCCTCGACTGTGTCCCGCTTATTATTCCGTCCAGAATCAATATAGCCGTACGAATATTTAAACGAATAGCAAATTGAATTCGGAGTACGGTAACGCGATTACCTCGACGTCCCATGAAAAATATCAATCGCAAATGTAATCCCGGTTAACAATTGGGCCTTTTAATTAACAACCATTTTCGATATTTTTTCAGAACACGCAGGCGCGTCTATGAAATTTTAGTTACTTTTTTATCGAAGCTCTTTTAGGCAGGATATTACGTCACATTATAAGAATCACCGCAAAGACGCACCTGCAGACATAACTTTTGATCCTGACTCTTTTCACTTTTAGCAAATACTATCACGACGTGGCTCTTCAACAAATTTCAAAAACTCCCGCCACTCGACCCGAGATATATTACGGACGCTTTACGATTTTCGCTGAAAGGGATAACGCCCTCTTCGTGCCAGCCCTTTATTGGGCATCGTTCTTCCTCAAGATTTATTTAGCCAATTACCACGGCTCTGTTCAACACGAGGAAATCAGCTGGGTCGCCATTGTCCCTTAATTCGCGAAGCGGCGGTACTCGAGGGTTGAATTAAAAAAAAAAAAAAGTTTCATTTCTTTCCTCAGACGATTCCCAAAGGCCCGTCGCGAGCGACCCTGTCGTCGCGACTCATGAAACTTAAAAAATTGACGAACCGAGGTAGCGAAAACCAGAAACTATACGAATCGTCGATTGAACGTAAACTCAGTGGAGATTACAGTTCCGCGATCGCAGCGCCACGTAATTCCATAAATACAACTATTTAATTTCCCAGCAAGCCGTAAGTGGCTGAACGTTAAAAGTGGCGCTCGCGGCTGTTCATGAATATTTATACAGCCATATAATAACATTTTTGAGCCACTGTTTAGCTAATCCTCCGGACTCATTTATCCTGGAGGCAAGGACAGCTATAATTCTTGAAAATGTTCCGAGGTATTATTATGTGAATAAATACTAAGGGATTAAGTAGCGATGGGGCCCGTATGAAACACGAAGCCGTTACATTTTCCTGGCATAAATATAAGGACAATTCGCATTTCGCTTCGACGGTCAGAATTATAATTAATCCTCGAAAAGACGCCCGGAGGAAGATCCTTCTCTAACTCCCAATACCCAGTCTCTCGTCCTTACCCGAAGGAGCAGCCAAAAAATTTCACCATGTTCCTCGACTATCAGTGTCCTCGTTAGGCTCTGTTGCCAAAAAAAAATTTAAATATCAATTCGAGTCTTGTTTACTTCGAAAAAGTATCTTTGCCCTCGTTTTTTTTTTTCTCTCTGGAACATTTAATCCCACGTGCTTCCGTTACCCGCGGAACCCATCGGACACATCGAAAGGAGGTTAGGAAACCCCACGGAAGTAACGACGTCGCTTCCGGAAGTCTGCATAAAGGCAAGCGCGTTCTCTTTGTTAATGGCGGCTCGTGGTAGGCTTCGGAGATTATAATAATCTCGGTTTACGTAACATCGCTCTGTGCTGGTTAATTTGAGGAGGAAACTTCTGCCCGGTTGGAACGTGGTCCTCGCAGCATCCTTTTGCTTCTCTCTCTTCCTCTCTCGCTCTCAATTCTCCAGCAGCACCCTCAAGCTCTACCGACGCAAGACTCTAAGCTGATTCGTAGTTCACCCCGGCTTAATCTTTCGCAAACTTGCAATTCGAATTCAGCGAAATACCCGCCGCGGCGCCAGGGTAATCCAAGATGGATAAAGCGCCGACAACGCGGAAGATATCGACGACGATTACCGGCTGAGATCGTTAATGCTTTTCTATTCTTATTTCTCCGGAAAACTCTTTATTTTTTTCCACTTAAGATATTTCAGTCGAGTGCAATTTAAATCCTTGTGCGTTTTAATGAAGTTTTGTTTATTTTTTTTTTTTTCCTTTCCTTCCTTTTATTCTTATTGACACTACGAGAATACAGCACGGAATACGCGTCCGCCTTACTTTTGTCTTACGTTACGTTTTGCTTCTTGTCTACCCTCATAATATTTCAGACAAGTCAAACAAAAGATTCGTCAAACAAAATAACGAAGAGAACGAAGCGAATGCGTATCAAAGGAAACAGACTTACGAGTTTAATTTGCTAATTGAACTCGCAGCCTCCCGGTAGCAGCACCGGAAGAAGTACCAGGACGGGCAACAATAAGTACGTAAATAAAGTTGCAAATACTTTTCAATTCATTTTCAACGAAAAGCTCTCCCTAGATGAGATTGACTACACAGTGGCTTATATCTGAAAGGAGTTTACCTAAAGAGAAAAAAAAGAAAAAAATAGAAACTAAATTAATTGAACGATCTCGAAAGTCAAAGAATTTCTAACCCACTTGGGTCCATGATCTTGCTTGACTCCGATCGGATGTCTTCGTCTTCGCTCGAACTCAGCCAGCCAGCATCGTCGCGCACCTAGTATCACTGTATCCATAGGAAGAATGGGAACCGAGGACGTTACGAGAGGTTAGGTACGTTATCAGGAAACTTTTTGAATTTCAAATCGCGTCGAAACCTCCACAACTCTTCAGGTTCTCGGTGCTGTCTCGCCGATCTATCCGCCATGTTTGACGTGACTTTCCTGTTTTTACTTTGCCAAGGATATAAGGTCGGGTTAGGTAATAGGGGGGAAAAAAAAAAGGTACGGGCAAAGCTTTTGACGCGAAACTTTAGCAAAAATATTCCACGCTCTCTTCCTCCTGGCATCTTTCGGTCCATTGGCCCACGAGAATGATGTAGATCCTTGATCCGCTGTACGGATCGTCGCGATGCCACGAGCTATGGCATTCCCAGCCATTCCTTTCAGGATGACAGACCGATGATTTGTGGTGGCTCTCCTGGTAGTTTTCTGATTTTTATGTAAGAGGGCCAAGAAGCGTGGTCCGGAGGAGACCTAGGACTTAAGTCCCAGACGATCATAAATTAAAGACGGCCTTAAGACTTTCTCAATTTCTCTTGCACCACGCAGGGACCAACCTGGACCAACCAGAAATCATCTGTCCACTGTGACCTACCTCAATTCATAGACCAGACGAATACCCCTGTCATCCTCACACCCATACTCAAATCCAAGATCCGCATTAATCATCAACCCTTAAAATTCATCAAAGTCGAACCGTTCCCCAGCATCTTCCCAGGGACGCGGATCCACGTTAATCTCGCAAGAAGTTACATTAACTTCGCGCCGCGACGTCCCACCTACGGAAGTTCAGCATTGAGGATGATATGTGTCATGGCCACGGTACACTGGTTGGCTCCGCCAGCAGAGGACTAAGTGAATGTTACTTCCGCCCGTGCATAATTGTGACTCCGGGAAACGTCATGACGTTAATGTTACAAGCCGGAGATGAATCTTAGGTTATGACGTCAGCCGACTAGTCGCTACCACGTTAAACCAACCAAGTAACCAGAACCGAGCGCGATAACAGGAACCATGAAGTCCCATCAGGCTAATCTACCTACCGAATGATCTTCCATCACCACCCAAAATCCCTCCTGGTCCTACCGACCAAGAAAATATAAAGGGAGGTTCCAGCTTTGCCCGGCCCCGATCATCATCAGCAAGTCGATTACCCACCTAGCCCTGCTCCAGGTCATCTTAAGGACCTGGGCCACCTAGAGGGTGATCCTGCCTGATTTATCCAACGGGCTTTCGCATCTGTATCGCTTAATCTGAACGTAAATACTTGGCTCCTTACTTACTTACCGGGACGAAGTACCTCCAGCTTCCCCATCCTGATAATCACGATCGATATTCTCAGTGTATCTTAATACTGTGCCTGCTAGGATACTGGAAGAGCCTGTCGAGGACACGGAGAAGATTTAGAGGTCAGGCATTTTTTCTTATCAATTTTATCTTACAAAGGGATTTATTTTGATGTCTCATTTTTGAATGAACTTCCTCCATCATCTTGATCGACCTAGCCAGGACTGATGTTTGACATCGGTATGGCAAAATATCAGGCATACTTGATATTTTCATGATGAGAGAAATGCCGATGATTATTTTCCAGGTTCAGGTGCGTCGCCTGTTTAGACAGTAGCGGGAGTCGTTCGTAATCATCCGCAGATGAAAGAGCTGTCGGAGTGTCGAGATATGCGAAAAGCAAGCCAGTCTGCCAAGCAGGCAACCAACATAACAGAACAAAACCGAACGATCCGTATAGACAGAGAAGGGAGCCACTCCTGTGCCTTGGTTGGCCTGAAGTTGGCTGTCTGTCTGTATTTACAATATAGGTTGGCTCTACGTATTTTGGTTGTACGTTCGCCTTGAGCTTTCAGCGCTGCCAACCAACCGAACCTTTGACTTGAGCTTCCTCTTGGAGCAACTTCACGGCTCCTATGTTTTACTGTCTCTCGTCCCTTTGTATTAACGATTAATCAGCCCGTCGAAATTTCTGAGACATCAAACACACGTCAATTTGTTATATTAATTATTGCTCCTCTGCGAAGGCCTTTATGTACGGTGATTGTTTATCGATGGATCGGCTAATTATTTTTCACGCCGTTAACAAAACGCCTGAAAGTGAGTTCACTGAAAGGAGGAACTCTCGTCGAGGGAACTTGTTTTCGATTGAGACGAGCGCGAGATTTGCTTTCTTTACGTTTCAGCTTCTCCTCACTTTGAGACTCGAAGTCAATGAGGCGACTTTTACTTTGTCGATTTTCCAATCGGCGATAATTAAAAATCTGCCCCGTCTCTTCTCTTTGCTTGTTGCGACATCTGTGAGCTCGACCTGAAACGATATTGAACTTTAATTTTTTTTTTTTTTTGTAACTTTCAAGAATCATTGAAATATCGTACAAAGAAAATATTTATACGTAACTTTGACGTTGGATTTTGGAAATTTTTTTTTTAATTTCTTCAAATCAAGAATCATCACTTTCAAGCGATACGCCTTAAATTAGATCCAGGTGCGACAGTGATTAATCGATCAGTGGTGCCAATTGAATTTTGATATATTATTTAATAGGCCAAAAAAAAATATCGGTTATCGGACGCGTTTGTAGTAGAAATGGCATAGTGATACTCTATTCTAATTATTCAGTAATGGCTGGCTTTTAGGATGGGTCGAACGAGGCGCCTGATAATAATGGCTGTCCGGCTTGTGGTTAACGTAGGCAGAGAACGCCGAGAGGTTCGAGTAATCCCTCTGTGAAAGCTTCGGCTGCCACGCTTGGGATTCCTAAAGTTGACAGGGGGCGGAAGGACGCTACGCCGGCGTTAAGTCCTGGAGGACTTCAAACGGTATCATCAAAGGTTCATCCAATAGGAACAGACAAATAATCCCCTTGCTGCTCGCGGAAGACGTTCCTGCAAGCAGCTGGTAGCTTTTGTGTCGTTTATATTCCCGTAGGTATACATTTTAAACTGGATGGGTATAAGGCGTCGAAGATCGTTTGAGGCTCCTGATTGAATCTTAAAATATATAATTAATTGTCAAAAAAAAAAACAGGCGTCAATTGAATTTTGAGTAATAAATAAATGAAGTAAATTGGTTGGAAATTTTTAAATATAAAATTATTGACTTTTTTTTCTTCAGTTATTTTAATGCTCAATAAATACTATAGTTTTTTTTTTTTTTTTAATGAATAATAGATCGTGCACGGGAATGTCTGCGAAGGTTGCGAAAGAGCTCGGGATCGATTTGTAAAAATAAATGTGAGATGGTAAAGGAAAATTTTTCAATTTATAACGACACGGGATACCCTCTGGCTAGAAAGTTCATACGAAAGATTTCAATAAATAATTGAGACGTCTCCGCCAGGGAATAAAATAGACTCTAAGTACGTGTGTGGCAGAATCTTTGCGTTAACATATGCATGAGCTAATATCTTCTGTCGTCGAGCTTAATAGTCAGCCATTTTGTACGCTTCTGTGACATGAGATTCAATGAAATTGGAGGATCCATGTTGTAGATAAATCTCAGAGAGAAATTCAATCTTTAATATAAAACGAAATAATTGATCATTTATAATTGAGCGTCAGTGACTATTTGACTGATAACTCGAATGCATCAAATTGTCGAGTGTAAGAGTCATAGTTCGAATTATCAAATACTAATTAATTCGACGAATTATCGAGTTACAATTTCAAACTCGTAATATAAATTAAGTCGCAAATCTATAAAATGATTCCTGCGGAATACTAAAATCATAAATACCAAAAAAAAAAGATCAATATAAATTCAGCAAAATTTCCCAAAATCAAATTCTCATTATTAATTCGCTGGCAATGCTTGATTGGATTAAATTACCCATAATTATTCTCTATGTCAAACCCAACGTAGACGTAAATAGGAAGGAAGCAGCAATAAATAAAAAAAAATAATTTTCTCCCAATAAGTAAAAACACAAGTAGATATTATAAATCAGCGTTCCTCTAGCTATAGGTTTATTATTTAATAAAAATGTTATTGTGGCAAATAGCGAGACACGGATAGGACAATAAAGCGGGACCAAAGTAAGATTGGTCCTGGATAGTGGTTAGGGGTGGTTCGGTAGACGGGGGATGAGAGGGGGTGGAGGGGGAGAGTGAAACAAAGAGACGAGCACATATTGGGTCCGTCTAGTCGTCCCCCCTTTCCCCTTTCGAGATTCGCTTCTCTTTGGCGAAGACCTCCATGTGTGTAGATATCCATATCCACGTGTTCCCCGTGGCCCCAGATGGCAGCAGTGGCTATTGCCACGGAGGCTCGTATCACTCGTATGTACGTACCAGAATAGGATGGAAGCGATAGTGGGTCGGCAAGGGGGGCTGGAGGATCCCGTATGTGCTCGAGGTTTATATGGGCGAACTGTTATAGCAGGGGGTGGTTGGGCGGCGTGGGGCTGGTGACCAGGAGGTTACCAAGGGGTCACACCAGAGTGCGGATGGGGTTATTGGCGGAGGAGTGTGTCAACCGTGGCATCCCAGCCCTCCATAACGTGATCCAACCAGGACAATATATTATTTTAATGTTTTAATATCGTGTCGGTGTGGTCGTTCGGACAAGACGGTGTCCTGTGGGATATCGTCGATGGTGCCAGGTCGCTACATCGCTTAGATTTGATTGAACCTAACCTAATCTTCGTAGAAGAGCTTGACGAGTACGTGTAGAAAGTCACAGTTTCGTGTATATATATATATATGTGCGTGTGTTTACATAACAGACAATTAGGTATAATATCGTCCAAAAGGGAGTATCCATGTACCGTTCTTGTTCTGAGCTTCTCCGCAGTTCCGATTTTAACAGCAGTTAGTCGCGACCTCGCGTAAATCATCGGTCATCGAAACGCGCTGTAACGCGGAATCAATAATAATGGGCATGAGCCATTAGTAAAATTAATAAATTATGCTTCACATTATGTGCATTGTGAGTCGCACGTAATACGTCGTAAATCATATTAGTGAATAATCCACATCACCATAACGCTGCTAGCGCCAATACGCATTTCAGTGAGCAAAAATCGTATTAACGCCCGGAAATCTATTACCACGACGCACTGCCGATAAATTCGAGTAACTCGTCGACAGAGGCGAATCCACGAATCCTGGTTTGTACCACTAGATACATGTCCCCCCCCCCTGTTCACTTGACACCCCCCAGCCCGATAAGTACCAACTGTCATCCGACATAATTCTTACAAGACTACAAAATTCTCTACGTTCCATCGGAGTGACGCGATGCAGTCTGTCCCGGACCACTGTTCTCAGCGCCATCTAGCGTCGTAATTCTAAAGCTTGATCTATTCAACTCGGCCGTACAGAAGTCGTTTTCCTTCCACTAAAGTTTTCTCGAGAGTTTCCAGATGAAACTGGCTCGTTTGTCACATCGTAACGTAAATATAGTTGGCGTCGCGATGCAGATACGAACCCCTAGTTGGCAAGGTAGCCGGTTTACTGGTTAGGTTAGGTATCTATCGACGAGCACATAGCTTCCTATTAGCGAAGCACTTCATACGGACAGGGTGGTGTCCTGGCTCGACTCTACTCGGCCGGGTTCGGTTTGCCTCGCCCGTAGGCGATATCGTATAAATGTGTCGTTAATTACTTACCCCGCGGCCGCGACACCAACGCTCTCTCACTGGTTGGCTGCTTCTATCTCCTGCCGACTCTTCTGCCTCTCTTATGGCTCTTCCGCCTTGTTCTCTCTGTACAGAAAGAGAGAGAGAGAGATAGAGATCCCCTCCTGTTCCCACCACCCTTGACCTCCCCTCACTGCCCTACCACGTTATGGTGCCGCGTGTTAAGGAAACTAATGTTTATTTGAAAAACTAATTGAACGGGACTCTCGCGTCTACAGCCGGCAATTAAACGAGATTACTGCAGTAGCGAGCTCCGGGGGATTAGATAGCACGGTAAGATATGGAACACGTAATGTTTAACTACGCCGGCAGCGCTCTCTCTGAAGCGCCGCCAATAATTAATTGTTAGCCGATATTCCCTATCAAAAAGCGAGAGACTTCAGTACCTACCTGGACAAAAGATACGTTATCGGTTATCGTGTTCCTGTAAAGTTCGTGTTATCGTATGATATTTTTTTTTTCTTAAAAGTTCTTATATTCTTTAACAAAAATTTTTATATCATTCAATATTTATCACACGTCAAAGGAACGTGGGCTTAAGATGATCCGGAACTTCGGGACTCGGACCACGTGTTCCTTGGATGGTGCAAATAGTCGGATGGCCGTATAGACCCAATAACCTCCCTAGAACGGGTGTCGCTACGAGGCGGCGTATTTGCAGCTGAAACACACTAGGGGCACCGCAAAGCTCCGTGTATATACGTAGAAATGATACCCACATGATACTAGTTATCTAGGAGACTCCTGCGCTCTCTGGCGGCTATCTCCCTCTACTCATTTCGCAGGCGGCATTAAGTGCGACGTATGAATATACGTATATGGGAACGTACGTGAAGCAGAGTCACGTATGTATACCGTGGGCTTGGGCCTCAGGGACGTCGCTGCTCCTCCTGTCCCAGCAACCCTTCCGCCAAGGTACCCATCCTCTGACGCTGGCACTGCCTCGTCCACTAGGCTGCCTACTCCCTCTGGTCTAGCTGGTGGCTGCTCCTCTTATTGTGCTTCCTGCACATCCTCTGTTACCGCACACGACGACGGGAACGAGTGTAGGGAGACGATACACAGCTCCTGGACGACTCACCCCATCCATGTTATACCGACAATATATTTAGGGGCCATGTAGGTTAGCTACCCCGTCTGCCGCTGGAGCCATCCCCGTCCACCTCAGCATCGTCCAGGACGACCCCAAACCAGTGCGCCGGGCGTCCCTTGCTCTCTGCTCCTGCACCATCAGACTTCACACACTCGGTCCTGCCCCCGGTCCACGGTCACATCGTCCTGGGGGCCGGCGGCTGCCGATACTTGCTTGCTACAGATTAATGCAACATCGTAACACGATAGTGTCCGCTCGCCGAGCCGCAACCAGGTCTACCAACCCTCTTCCTCTACGGATCGACCCTCCCCGCCCTCCCCCCGGGGCCGGAACACCGCCACCCGGCAAGTTCGTAACTTATAATTATTATCTGGCTACACGGTTATGCTCGGCTATGACATCATCCGCTAGAGATGAATACGATACTCCTCCTGGCGTCCTCGTGGATCAGAGCCAGGATGCACTTAAGGGATGCTGCGTTTACTTACTGGACCATGGAATCGTACCGGTGATCACTCTTAAATATTACCTTGGCGTTGCATTCTCTTTTTTACGGGTAACAGAGTGGTGCACTGTTTTATTTTTCGGATGTATCTTCTTTTTATCACTGTTACGAGGTGCAAGATACGGGGGTGCGGGGTATCACCCTTGACCTAATGTTAATCGGAACGGGGTGGGCCTCTGGTATGCATTTATGCAGGGCCACACGAAAAGAGATTGGTACTTTCGCTATACGACAGGTATTATATTTCACACTCCATCGAATTCCAATCCCCAGCCTGTAGTCAGATTCTCGAGGAGCTCTTACAAGGGTCACCATTATCGTTCCCCAACAAATTCAGGAGGAATAAAAGGGAGTTCATTGCATATATGCGCTGGGGCGAGGGCGCGAAAGGTCCATCTAGGAGATAGGCTTCCCGATAACGGGCACATAAAGTAGATGGAGACTTAAAGACGTGGTCCTGATAGGGAGCTAAATCGTTACCATGATTGTGAAGGTATGTTGCTCTCTCTCTCTCTCTCTGCCCCCCTCTCTCTCACTCCTCCAATCCACCTCACAGACTCCCTTCGCGGTCCAGATGCGCACGCTTTAGGCTCCTATCTCCACTGCCTTTTTCTAGGACTTAACCCCTTGTTCCTCGGCATTACAAATCTTACCAGGACCCCGTTTTATTCGGGTCGGATCAAATATTTTCTTTCTTAATAAAACCACCCTTGACCCGCTCAATTAATCATCTAATGTCATCGGAGACAAAAGTACAAATTTCACTGGGCAAATCTACCGATAAGGATTCAAAGCTAGCTCGCGCGTTTTATCGCTGATTTTATTTTTGTCCGGATTATCCGCTTATCTCTTTTCCACGCCCAGCTAAACCGATCTCCTATCATTTTTGTCTCGCCCTCTAGAAAATTGTATTTCGCGCGTAAAACCGTGGCCAAACAGGAACGGCTTGCCAGCGGCAGTGATAACGAATGGAAGCCACTCATTGCCCTGCGATTTATAATCCCTCACATAGCGACCGAGCGAGAGAGCTAAACGAGGACTCTGTCGGTAGCTAGGAGAGATATGCTCGCGCCAACATCGACATTACATTCCACATTAACCAAATTATGATTTAAGGTCTGGCCATTGTTGGCGGGCCGATTGTTCACATCCAAATGGTCCTCATTCAGGCTCGATATAAATTATAATATGCAAGCAATTACCTTGATGCGTATAGCGCTGCACGGGGAACGTCGTTTCCGGTCGTTTTATTTATTATTACGACTTTTTACCAGAATCCACCAGACACCCGATTAAAATCGATTTAAAAGATTCTAAAAGTATCCCGCAAGCCGATGGTCAGGTCGACAAGATTTTGACAGATTCAGGCCGAATTTTAAATTAACCAGGCTCGTCTTGGCGTTCTTGTCACGGATCGATTCTTAAGTCTCTCGCATACACACACACATGTTACGGGTCCATGAGACAAAAATGGCGAAATCGCAGCATACAGTCTAGAGCGGTAGCTCTCCCTATCCACTAGGTGGAACACAAATACGAGTTTCGCGTCCGTAATAAAAGTGATATAGGGGTCTGCGCCACGGTGCCGTTTCTGAAGACGGCCTGAGTCACTCGTCAGGTTTATGCCGGGGCGTTCATCATCCGGTTGACAGACTTCATTGCTCGCTGCCGGCGAGGAGGCCATTTCGCGACGTGTCCTCGGCCATCCTCGACGGTCCTGGAGCGTCGGCCCCCCCCCCCCAGCCTTCGTGGCGACGCCACGTCCCGGAGGCGGGAGCTTGCGGTGATCTACGACTCGACGCTTGACGTCACCACCTTTTCAATGCTCCCCCGGCGTTGGCCCATTCAATCTGAGCGTCGGGAGCGTCTCTTCGCGAAATACCGACGAAATCGTTTTCGTCGATTCGCATCCGTCTGTTTTCCTTCTTTCTTCGCTGACGATACAAAAATATTGTCTCTGATTTCGTAACTTTTTCGAAATTACATTATCCCTCGTACGGACCGTTCCCAAGGCTTTATCGATCCTGGACCTGGGCGGGAAATTCAAATATGTTCGAGAGGCTGACTGGTCGTGCAAGATCGGTATGCACACATGTGAGTCTAATAGGGGTCTGGCTGCTACGGAGCCAAGCTTGCAGCACGTAGGTGGGTGCATGGCTACACGTCGATTATTTAACCACCCTTGTTCCGTAATTAGTGAAAGTAGAAAAAAGGAAGGGAAGCTCAGTGGTAGAAACGCTATAAAAGTTTATGTCCTCCATATGTTGTAATATAGTCGGTAGCGAGCGAGCGGGGATCGGTAAAATATGCAGGCAATAAGTATGGATTGTTATTAACACGGGCGCGCGCGGTGTCCGCCACGTTTCTGAATCCATTACCTCCGCATGGCGGCTGAAATACCGGCCCGATATATCCGCTCGCTGTGTACATCGCAGGCCGTGCCGATGTGGCCCGACTTTACACGAATGGATTAGCGGCTCGAACGAAGCCAGAAGCGGCCCCTGTCTAAATTACATCATTCGATGTACCAGGTCGCTCTTGGCACTCGGCGAACTACTGCCGCACGAAGTATATTTTTTTCTCATCCTTCCATTAATCTCATTAAACAACCCTTAGCTCTGCGAGAATTTTTTTATTCCACTGTCTGACTATTCAACGACGTTATCTACTACTCCGAACTGTCCCCTACTCCGCAATGGGGATGAACTATGTAAAGTATATCCTTGCTTTAACTCTTTGTTCTTCTTTTCTGTGAGTCTCAAGGCGTGCTCCGGAACGATGTAGGTTGCGCACTGTGAGTTACAGGAGCAGCCGGAACAACCGGGATGCAGATAAGGGCTGGGTTTTACCTACTGTAAACGGTACTAGGAAAAGGTTCGAGTTTGGTTAGATTCATCAACTACCCCAAGGAAGAAGGTAGGTAGCAGTCGGTTAGATTCTTAAAATGGAAAGACGAATAATTGAGGCGAGGTTAAACCGACGTAGAAGTGATGGCGCTGGTGTAGCTCTAACTAGACGCAATTAAGTGAGGCGTTAGTAGTGGGTCTGTAGCAAAAAGGATGAGGAGCAGAGAAAGAATGGGATGAAGCGTAAGGGACGAAGGGTTGTGGGGGGGGGGCAGGAGGGGGAAGGAGAAGAGGAAGAATGAAGACTAACAGCACGTCACGGGGAGGCTAACCAGAAGTAATGCTGCCTCGGATCAATCTTCCCGGACCCAAATCCAAACCCAATCCCGGAGTTTCCCTTTGCGGACAGCGGATCAGCTAAAAGACTCGTCGTTCGATTCCATCGAAACTCCTCGACGTCGGCCATCAATCCGAATTTCAAAAATCGCGCCAAAATTCGCTCCCCTAAGACCTAACAGTATTTCACGGGGTCCACGGGAACTCTATAGACCGGAAGTGAGTTTACGTTACGTCGGATACCGCTATTATTATTATTATCAAGGTTCGTGAATTCCTAGGGGAATCTAGGGGAAAATTTACATCTCTTTTTACTTGGCCCCACTTGTCAGCAGAATGGCTCGTCTTTCGGCTTGCGGAAACCGTGCGTCGGATAAGACGGTTAACTCAGGTTGATTTAGCCAGCGGTGTGGCGCTGCGCTCAGACACGTAGCGCCAGATTTAGTGAGACGTCGTGACGCCGCGACGGATACATAGATATCCTCCTGGCAGCGTACTTCACCCTCGCGCCATCCAGCCTGTCTCGAGCGACACGAACCGTTCTCCGCAAACAGGAATACCCCCGGCATACATAAATTAAGGATACGAGATCCCAGAAGAGTCCTGGACTTCTATATTGGCTGTGGATGCGGCTTAAGACGCTCTTGGAATTCAGAAGGTCGTAGCCGTGAATGCGAGCTCATATCATTTTCAGAAGCGTGCACCCGCAATAGACGGGGAACGTGTGCAGGTGGTTTCCGTTGATGCCCGAACGGCCGTTCGATACGGGTTTCGTCTTCGCTGAATAATTCCCCAGCGAGCAGATTGGACCGTTGGAAATATCGTGTGTACTCGCCATAATAATAAAGGGCCCGATACCCATTATGGTCACCTGTTCATTTCGCTGCAGAACCGACGCATGGATTGGAAGGTATTTATCGCTATCCGAAATACATTCATTTTCATTTCGAACATTACGGGGGCAGGGTATTACCAAGAGCCAATGATATAGTGACTATTACCGTCACTACATACAGGGCACGGAGTGATGGCGGGTGACTGCGTGCCTCGATAGCGCTAAGCCTCAGGCAGTAAAATACATTGGTCCGGTGGCTGTGATCCGCCCGTATCAATGCTGCTCGGTTGTTATGTGTGGCTGGCCTGCTATACACCCTGCTAACCTCCCGGACCTCGCTAACCTACCTACCTAACCTCACCAGGCCCGGCCCCTCTAACCCTGCTGCAGCGACGGCCCTAGTTCGAAACTAGCGACGTTCCACCCCACCGTCGCATCCCCTAGAACATAATCGAGCCTGGACCGCGCTGCAATACGATCGCGTTATAACAGCTGTCAATCTGTGATGTATCGACGTTTCAACCTGGCGAAGGCGCAGCGACAACTTTCATTCCGGAAACGCTGAACGGCAGCGACCGCAGCGCCTCCGGTGGTGACGGGAAACATCTTTTTGAAATATTGTAAGAAATGAACCCGTATCAAAAATTCCACGGTGAGCGAGTTGTAAGAGGACGAAGCGACTGGGTTCCTGAAGAGACCCAGTATCAACTGTACCGGGTACCATCCACGTGGGACCTCTGGTGATTAATGATGACTCCGTGCTATTTGATAGTAATACGCGTTTTTCTTCGAGTGAATTAGAGACTTTGCTTTTTGTGTCTCTGATCCAGAAGAAAGACTGGTCAGGAACGAAGCCTGGCCTCCCTGGATCAGGACGGTCCTAGGTCGTCCGTGTCTCGGGTGGACCATCTATAGGAAGTGAGACTGAATAGGGAGCATCTGCGGGATGGGAGGCGTCCCGTGGGATAATAGATTTCGAATAGGTACAGAAGGAAGAAGGTGGCGTGGTTAATATCAGTCATCGAGTCGTCGTCCAGGATTCAGGTCCCAGGGTGGATCAGGGTCTAAGACAGGAGGGAAGCACGGCTGAGTGAACGTGTCCGCGGTAAGAAAAATTAATCACATTCCTCCTGCAAATCCTGGCTCCTTTATCCATGGCAGCGCGAATACCCCGTCATTTGTCAGGAATAGTGAATTAATGATGATTGCTGGTTGGCTCAGACTGAATGAGTCCCACGCTCCCTCTTACAGCTCTTTCGTTCCATCCTCCTCCTTCATCCTTCGTCCCAGAAACACGCAGCCTGGGTGTACTCTCTTTCTCTCTCTCTCTCTCTCTCTCTCTCTCTCTCTCTCTCTCTCTCTCTCTCTCTCTCTCTCTCTCTCTCTC